>JAIPMN010009390.1:0-37773 GCA_020650975.1 Apostichopus californicus | reverse complement strand
TCTGAATAAATACACACAGAGAACCAATGTAGATGTGATACATTGATTACTCACTGAGTGTATATCTAAAGTCTACATTCAATTATGTAGCTGAGAAATAAATACACACTGAGAACCAATGTGGATGTGATACATTCATTACTCACTGAGTGTATATCTAAAGTCTCTTCTGAATAAATACACACAGAGAACCAATGTAGATGTGATACATTGATTACTCACTGAGTGTATATCTAAAGTCTACATTCAATTATGTAGCTGAGAAATAAATACACACGGAGAACCAATGTAGATGTGATACATTGATTACTCACTGAGTGTATATCTAAAGTCTACATTCAATTATGTAGCTGAGAATAAATACACACTGAGAACCAATGTGAATGTGATACATTCATTACTCACTGAGTGTATATCTAAAGTCTCTTCTGGCTGTGGTACTGGAGATGGTATTCTAGGGTCTCTGTTGTACTTCTCTCTAAAGTCTTCTGCTGATATTGAAGGTGGTGGCAGCTGGTAGATATCCTTCAATGTTTGATCATTCTGTATGTAAGAGAACAACAGGAGGTATAGGGTCATAACAGGGGGTCAGTTAAGAATTAAACAAGGTGACCAGTCCATTTTGGTCTACCCAACTTCTTCTCTTTATACCATCCAAAGTGTCTAGAGCTCTTCAGGAGTGCAGAGAAATTCCACCTCTTAAAATCCTACCTAGCATAATCCATCTGAACTTCATTCCAGGATCTGCATCACCTATTTTGCCAAATCACCTAACCAGACATAGATTCAATGAATATCCTTTTATTTTTGGTGTTTTGGAGAACCTGAAACTTGACTTGGGTTTTCCTGTTTGTAATGCATATGTTTTGTGTGTTTGTAGCACTTGCTCAAGATTGCATCCCGGGTTCTCCTCTCTTCAATCCATCTTCATAGTGTCGTCTTGCCAAACTATAGACTACCATTTGATTGCTCCTTGCAACAGGCTATTTAGCTTCAGGACTTTTCATTCCTTGAGGTAATATTTTCCTTCCAGTATACCTTTCTGTTAGGTTGCATAGATAGGCTACATGTAGTTCATTAGTTACTACATATGCCTTTACCTTGAGGTTAGGCTTTACCAACACGCATCCTTAGCCAAACCTTTTAAGTTTACTCTCGGAGTCTTCCAGCTAATAACAGGAAACATTTCCGGCCTAGTTTCATTGCTGCTTGAAAACACTAAGAAGAAAGACCTCCCTAACTACTTGGTTGTTTGCACATTTCTATGCATGGTATTGCATTTCCCTCCAGTTTCCCAATGTTACTATATGTTACTGCATGTTGGACTTGCTTCATATGTAGCTAGATCGGTTCATTGACTGGATAAATTCATAATGTTATCAATTATTTAAATACTCTTTCCTTGATGGGTTTAATACATTCATAAAAGCTTATCACCAAATTTAGACATTCAGAGTCCCTGAGCAGTTCCCTTTCAGGCCTTCAGTAGTTTGTTCTTCAAGCATCCAGCATTTGCCTGTTGTTCCGTATAAATACGATGTTATGTGGAGTATCATCACCCCAAAGAAGCTGTTTACCTAGGAATCACCCAAGACAATAAACTCAATTTTAAGAAACACATTAATATCACTATCGGCAATGCTTGGAGAATCCTTAACCCACTTAAAAGCCTAAGTAATCTAAAGTACCTATCCTCACATATTTGATTACAAATTTATAAATCAAAAATTAAACCAATCATTACTTATGGCAGTATCTGCCTCCTTAGCTGTAATAAATCTCAAGTTTCCCAATTAAACATTATTAATAATAAAGCCCTTAGAATTTGCCTCAACATCCCTAGCTACATCGCCACTAGTAAGCTCCTTTAAGCAGCAAACTCTTTACCACTTTGTGACCAACTAATTATCTCAAACTAAAAATCCTTATAAAACACCGTCCTTCTTGATCCTCTAAAAATCTAATGTATCTAGGGATCTTTTCAATTATATTTTGCGTAGGTTTTGTTAACTAAGTGTATAAGTAAGAGGTATATGACCTCTTACTTATACACTTAGTTCACAAAACCTACGCAAAATATAATTAAAAAGTTCCCTAAGTACATTAGATATTTTAAACTGGGAGGAGGCTTCAGCCCTGCCAGAGGGAGGGGCCCCTTGTTTAGGAACCCAGTGACTAGAGGGCTTGTGAGTAAAACTCCATCGGAATTGTCCTCCTCTGGGGAACAGCCCAGTCACCAGGAACTATATTTAATTTTTTCTTAGCGTAAGGGTACATCCCGGCAGGGTGGGTTTGCCAGGTCTGGGGCAACCTCCCAATATTTTTCCTATAGATGTAGTTTCCTTCACTCATTTAAAGCTGAAATTGGGATGGGCACAAGCTTCGCCCAGTGTGTAATCTGCATCACATATGACCAGGGAAGAGGTCTGGGAAAAGTGCAAGACAGGCCGACACTAAGGCCAAGAACAAGGGTCCAGCAGAGGTAGAGGAAATAGAGAAAGAAAAGGCAATCAAGCAGAAAGGAGCTTCTCGGAGAGGGAGGCAAACAGGCACTTTAGAACTGCAGTCCAAAGCTGGCCAGAGATCAGGAGGGATCATTTAAGTCTTCAAATTTAGCAATGTGGAGGCGCCTAGTCCAAAGCTGGCCAGAGATCGGGAGGGATCATTTAAGTGTTCAAATTTTGTGTGGCAGTTTGAAAGGCTCTGAATTTTCTCTCATACAAAATGCAGTGGTTTCTTTCAAAACAACTTTGGATCTACGCACTTATATAGCAATATGCTCATTTTGCATGGCATTTGTGATGAGAAAAGACCATTCTACAAAACACTTTTTCTTCTTCTATTCCTATCTTTGTTAGATAAATTACAAGCTACTAACTGGATCAGCACTTTCATCTTCAGGAGTGGGCTCAGGTGAGGGAGTTCTGGTTCGGCTATTTCTTTTCTTGAGAGGCTGGTTATTCATCCACTCTCGACAGACAGGGTAGAGTGGTGATGAGGCTTTGAACTGGGCAAGTTCAACCTGTCTATCAAATAGTTTCATGACGAATGAATCTGAAGATGAGAGGATTAAAATCATCCGATTGAATACTGTGAAATACTAAGTTTTGTTCAAGTGGTTTGTTTAATCACTTACCATGCTGAAATTGAGGCATGAAGTCATATGCAGACAGAAATGCTTTCTGTTATAAGGAGCTTTTTTGGTGTTTGTGGTCTATTCATGATAATTGTACCAAATATACCAAGTATTACTCAAAATAAGATTGCAATGGATCACAATAAGACTATCCTGGATTTGATCAACAAACAACTGGTAAATGCATCATTCCAGCTTGAGCATTGCAAACAGGTGTATCACTTTTGAATAGTCCAAATGGTCCCCAATCATTAAGGATTTTGAACATGCTGTGGAAGCCTGTTTTTCTTCAAGTACGTTAATGACTCAAGTAACTATCTCTTAGCAGCTACAAATATCATAGCTACAAATATCATAGCTACATTTTAAGCAGCCTGCTGTATACTTTATATATAAATTCATTAATCTACTGATCTGCTACATTTTAAGCAGCCTACTGTATACTTTATATTTAAATTCATTAATCTACTGATCTGCTACATTTTAAGCAGCCTATGATGTACTTTATAATTAAATTCAATATCAGCCTTCGGTTTGATCAAGATACTGATCTGTTGTGGACTACACCAACATTGCAATACTAAGAACCAACACACATTGATCATTGCATACTTGGTTAACCAGATTCCACTAAAATTATTTATATTATTACTTAATAGAGTCTTATGAGACAGAATTTATACATACGCTGATATTTCCCCTTATCGAGAAACGTATGCTCTGTTGAACTCTCGACATAATCTTTCTTCCGCTTTCGGCTGGATCTGGAATGCTTCTTGCTGCTTTTAGATCCTTGTCCATCAAGAACACCAACTTTGCTGTGGAAATTCAAGCAGATAACCAGAAAGCCAAAAGGCTTGGTGATTCCTTGCCATGTTTTATATTAGAATATATAATGTTACATTCTATACAGTTTACACCTATGGCTTCAAGTCTGACTCTGATCTTCAAGGTTTCTAAACTCATGTGCAGCTACACAATACACAAGGTTGCTGGACATATGTGAGTGACAATTATTTAATGATATGTAAATTTGCTGATGTTTAGAGGGTACAACTCATCTTACCTGTCCTCTTCTGGTGTTTTAGGGCTTTCCAATTCCTCAGCAAGAATACTGTCAGAAACAAAAACAATAGCAATCATAAGTAATCACTGTAAAAATTACTTCACAGTTGAAAAAAAATCATAAATCAAGAAGTGATATGTGACCAATATACAAAATATGCTAGCACAATAAGTAAATACTATGGGCGAGGGGGGGGGCAATCTTCCACACACTAAGACCAAATCATAGTACCATTTGTGAATATGCGATCAAAATATGCAGGTAAACAAATATAAAAAAATTGAAAACCTTGCAAAACTGATATCATAAGAAGAATACATGTTGACACTCTTCATGCATAAAATGTTTGTTAAAGTTTTGAAATGAGATATTTCCAACATACCATGTGACCTGGGACATACATTTGACTAAAGTTATATTTCTTGAGATAGTGTCTTTAAAATTATTTGTTTTCTTTTGTCTGGTAACATCAAACCATCTAATGCTCTCTCACTTAAATCAACCTGCCTTCTTGTTGAGAGGCTACATGCCAATCATGGCATTAACACACATGTTTTAAGACACTGTGTTTTCATAGATTCTAGATGATGACTTATGATGATAACAAAAGCTAATAACCAGAGACGCCTGACCTTAGTTGAAGTTTCAACTCAACAGATTTGTGCGAAGGTATTGTACATTGCAGGCACAGCCTACCATGTGACTCTATATATTATCCATTGTTAAGAATCTTGAGGTAAAGGAAATTTAAAAGTTGGATCCACTAATGTTACCTTCTTTTAAGGAATAGTTTACCATCCTAGTCATCATTGAAACATACACCCATAGAAATACATTACTTCTAAACCAACCACATTTCATATCTAGATACCCTAACTTCATATCATTACAGAAAAACACATGTATGTCACATTTGTATCTTTCTTCTGTTGATATGACACTGGCCTAATTTTGTAAGACATTTCCATGGTTGTCTCTCTCTCACAAGTTTAAGTCTGATTGGGTCTATTTGGTATACTTGTCGATCACGTTTTATGTTTTGGATAAGCTTGACAGACTTTGTTTTACTGATCAACTGGTTGCTTGTGGGGCGCCCTCAGCAGACACCTGTTTCTCTTTGTCCCACAAGGTGTTCAGTTACCAAAGTTTTAATAAGACCAGGAACTGACTCAGAGACGACAAGACAAAATATTCCCATGCTCCATGAGCTGAGTTATACATCCAACTGGCCCTAAATTGGAACTGACCATTATTTGTCATTTCTTTGCCAGAGGTATGCATTATAAATTAAAGAACCTTACATGAGATTAAAGTTGGCACCCAAGTCACCTTCCATATAACCCTAGAAAATGGTAGGCAAGAGAGTTTTTACATATAACAAACAAAAGTCTGACTAGAAGACAAAGGACCTGCCATATCTTATAATGATTGGAAAACAATTCCAGCTGATGCTAAATATGTAAGCGTTGATCAGACCACCATTGAAAAGTCAACAACAGCAAAATTATTTTAAAGTGACGTAAAGTTTTTGATGAATGACTGGCTGTGATACTCTAGCTGGACTAACAAAGGATTTGTCAAGCAAATGTAAGTCACCTCTTAAACAACCTAATTTTGGGTCAACAGAAAGATGTTGTAACATGATTTTCATGTAGCATGGAAATCATTTCTGCTTTCCCCTATATGTACTATATACTGTGCCAGAATAACCCTTCCATGGCAGTTTGGCACAACCATAAGAATTTGATTCAGATTCTCAAATAATTAAAGATAATAGTTTAACTATTTTTTACCTTTCATCAGCTTTTTCTGCTTTCTCTACGAGATTTTGTAAAATGTCAGTTAGCCTGGATCTTGCACCAGAGACTTCCGGGGATTGGGTTACGTTGGGAAAGTTTTCGTAAGACATATCCGGCAACCAGACTTTGCCTCCTTTGATCCTGTACAAAACTTGATGAAGAATAAGAAACACAATTAAAAAACAAAAGTTTGAAACCAGAGAAGGAAGGTTATTTCCTACATTGTCACAATAATGACATCTTGCAGTACAGGCACAATACATGTAAATGCACACTGTGGACACATTTTCTTATTTAGTGAGAAGTTGGAAACCATCCAAAGTCATCCAGTCTCATAGTTCAGCAAGCGTACTATAATATCTATAACACACAATAAGTTTAAAATATTTTGTTCTGATACTTTAAAATGGACAGGTAGTGTTACAAAGAAAATTATTAATATTTCTTGGTTTTGTGTTTTTACTTTTTCTTAAATGAAAAATTAAACCACTATTTCTATGTCTTTTCATTCTTTTCCTATCAAAAACACAAAAAAACACATCTGTTTCAACTTTGGATTAAACCAGAAAGCCATCTGCCTTAGTGAAACCTTCCAGACTTAAATAGTAGATGGCAAACAACTTTAGACTATTGTTACCAGCTCAGGATACTTGCACTCACAAGAACCGTTATATAAATACTCTATTGACCTAAAGATGACCTAGACATGGTAGAGAATGCAGTTGTTGTGAGGAGGCAGGTAAGTGTGGTATGAAGTACTTGTTGTACAACAAACAAGTAATGCAGCAAATCTAGGAGAGAGTTGCTAGGAGGGAGAAAATTATGGACAGGTATGAAGTTAAGTATTATGAATGCACACTGTAGTAACAAATCAATACAGTGTATTTATGTTGTTAAGGGCAAGGGGCAGGTCAGGAACAAGCCTTTTGATTATTTTTGAAAGTGTAGCTAGTGTGCTTCATAACTTACTATTAGGGCCAATTAGGTAAAGGCTATAACTTGTTATTTGTATTACACATGACATAATCACAGCAGCAGTACTTACAAGTTAAAGTTTATCTGCAGGAGCCAGGAGATCCTTAATCAATTACAGTGCGGGTAGGAAATTACAATAGGCCTATGTGAATAGCTTTTTACACAATGTCGAATAAAAAATCAAACTTCAATGTTCTAAAGCACAGTAGTTTACACAAGTAATTGTTGTTAAACAACTTTCTTCGTGTTCATTGAGCCTAGGCTACCCCCAAATTCTTTTTTCCTCCATGTTTTGAATGCGGAAAGATTTGCGATGTTACTCGGCGTAGTTGAGAGCTAGGGCCGACTGTACTCGACTCTTAATTTTAGACGTTACCCAAGACTGACTGTTTTGTTGCCTTACTTTGGAACACTTTGGCCTAGGCCTAGGTCATGTATGAATGATGTAGGCTTAGGCCTAAGTTAGCCCTCGGCCTAACTACGTTACGTGCAAAATGTTCATACAGCATGTATCGCTATAACTTAGTATAACACAGATTACGGTTCTATTGCATTTTCACTTTTCTCTCGAAATCTATTTTCCCCACTACGAATGTTAATAATATACTTTACGGATCTGTTGTGGAACAGGGCTGGTACCAGATAAGAATTTTTCTGAGACCTGTTAAGTTATTTCTCATCGAAAATCCCGCTACGTTTAGGCCTAGGGTCGACTCGCTACACGATGAAAACACTACCGTTAGAATGCGATGGCCAGCCGTTTCTTGGCAAAGACTTGCTACCTTAGTCGTCGTGCTACTTTACCATACAGAAACTTATACATGTGAGCACTACGTTATCTGATTGTGAATACCATACTCACAACAAGTCTGTGAAGCAATTACGATACCTGTTTCATCCTAGGGCTACCTTCGTCATTGTCCAGTCCGAAAATGGCAACAATTGGATCACTAAAGGTATTTGCTTCGAAGCTTTGCAATCTGCAGGAAGGTATTGTTGTAGTAAAGGTACCTGTAGACCATGATTTTTCAGATGCATTGGCAATCCATACATATTAATCAGTTACGCGAAATTCATACTGTGCAGTTTGTGATGGTCTGTTACACATGAACGCATTGCCAACTACGGAACTATTTAAGTGCCAACGAGATATCAATATATGTTTAGGTGAATTATCGTAGTATCATTAAGATATTAAAATATTGAGAATGAGATGTTAATATCTCAGTATCTAGACCTACGTATTGAGACATTGAAATATTGCATTTACTGTGCATGAATTAGTAATACAGTATTCACCTTATATATTTATTTCAAATGAAGGGCCTCGTTGGTTTGGTTACTGGTGGAGCCTCTGGACTTGGCAGAGGAACCGCTGAAAGATTTGTACGCCAAGGAGCAAGGGTCATTTTAGTGGATCTGCCATCATCACAGGGAGAAGAGGTTGCCAAGAACCTTGGTGACGACTGCAAATTTGCTCCAGCTGATGTACGTATGTAACCATGGAAATGGTGTACAAAATCTTAACCTTTTTTTTAAATGAACAAAACATTTTTCAGAGCGTTTTTGGGGCATTGCTAGTCAGTTATTTTTTTCTTTTAATACATGCACCTTGAACTAATGAGAGATTAAGTGGGTCATAAGCCTTTGGTTAGTTTCTGTTTGGTTGTCTGGTTATTTAATTCTAGCTTCCATGACAAGAGGTATATGATGACAGTAAGCACTGCCCCCCCCCCCCACACCTTTTCACAACATTTTCTTTACTGTTTCTCAATCAGTTTTATCATAGTATGAAACAATTGAAAATCTTTTTTTTTGAATGCAACACGGATCATTTCCAAGAATTGTTCAATTTGAATATTCAATTTCTTGTTGGAGCCCCTCACCCCTTACAATTGCCCAAAGTTATGGAATAATTTTGAGTGAAAAAATTGTGTTGAAGTTTTGATGTTATGCAGAAAAAAGGTGCTCAACGTCTTGACATTTATGTAGCAATTTGCTCATTTTGTTATGAGATACCAATAAACTATTCGCTGAAAGTGTAACCAGTTTTGAAACAATAAAGGAACTGTTCCTTATACATTAATTTAAAATTAAAAACAAAATTATACATTAATTAAAAATTTAAAAACTATGTTTTTATCAATCTTGATGTGTGGACAACCATAACAGTTAGCCCAGGTTGTATGAGGGACAACCAGCAGTCTAACTTTCATGAGAGAAAAATCAGTTTTGGCTATGATAACGTGGTAGATTTATTTGATTTTTATTTATTTCTCTTTACTTATTATTTACCTATATTAATGTATTTTGCTAATAGCAATTAATTATGATTTTAAGAGTTATTTTTGTGACCTGTCTATCTACAGGTGACATCTGCTGAAGATGTTGGCAAAGCCGTTGATCTCGCTGTGTCTTCCTTTGGACGTCTTGATGTGGCTGTTAATTGTGCTGGAATAGGAATTGCAGTGAAGACGTACAACTTCAATAAAGATAAGCCACACCCATTGGATGCCTTCCAGAATGTTCTGATGGTGAGAGTATAGAAACAACTCTACATATTCTTTGTCATTAGGTTACAAGTACAGAATTCGAGTAAAATGATCAAATTCCTACAACATTGTAAGGAATTGTACCTACTTTAGTACAGAATATTTTGTAATATCATCATTGTGACAAATTTCACAAAATTCATACTATTGCTATGCAAGATGCAAACATTTAAGAGAGATTCCCTGCAGTAGTACAAGACCAAGTACAAGTCTGGCGATATATTGTTTACTGCACTAGTAAGTTCTATTAATCTCATTGTTCTGCAAACATTGCTAAATGCCACAGTTCTAAGTATTTACCAAAGGAGATATTGGTATTTGCATAGCCTAGAGATAGTGGAGTCAATAGATTAACTGTGAGATACTGAAGATATGTTACTCCTGTTGTCAAGTGTATGAAGGACTACTTGTGTTATCATGTCAGATCTGTAAGGAGAGTGCAGAAAGTTTGCTAAATCATTGCAAATTGGGAAGTAACCATACATCCTGCTTGACCTTTTCGTTACAGGTGAACACTGTGGGTTCTTTTAATGTAATCAGACTTTCTGCGGGAGCTATGGGGAAGAACGATCCCAATAGTGATGGTCAGAGGGGAGTGATTGTTAACACGGCCAGCGTGGCAGCCTTTGATGGTCAGATCGGTCAAGTAGCCTATTCAGCTTCCAAAGGAGCCATAGTAGGGATGACCTTGCCAGCAGCCAGAGATTTATCATCTCAGGGTATCAGAGTCAACACTATAGCACCAGGTAAGTAATCATGGAACGAAGAAAATGTTAAGTAATCTTCAGTCTCTTGACTTTAGTTATTGTTAAAGTTGATAGTAATCTTTTCATTATTGTTCTGTTGTCAGTATTAAATTAACTGCAACATCAATAAGGCTATCAAACTGTGATGTAAAACTCCTAGATGACAGGGTATACCTTTACTTAAATACTGGTTTTGTGTGCAGTGTTGGCATGTATTCTACTTGCAGTTCATTTTTTGCCTCGCATCATTTTATTTGCATAGCTTACATGATTATAGGTTTTTTAAATTTTATCTTGACGTCTTATTGATGGTAAAGTCAAATTCTCTTAATTTCCTTCTTGTTTAGGTCTGTATGATACGCCTCTCTTAGCTTCACTGCCAGATAAGGTCAGAACATTTCTTGCCAGGATGGTGCCATTTCCTCAGAGGTTAGGCCAACCAGACGAATATGCACACTTAGTCCAAGCCATTGTGGAGAACCCAATGATGAACGGTGAAGTTATAAGGCTGGATGGTGCTATCAGGATGCAACCATAATGGTGTTAGACATCAACACCAATGTTGGAAGTGGGAATTATCAGCGGTGTAATAACTTATATGACAGAACTTTTCAATTTGTGACATGACTAAACTGAAGTGATTAAAGCAATGCAGCACTTTAGCCAACAATACCTTTCAATGCTAATGATTTAATGACTAAACCTAGTTCTTTATGATAAAGGTTATGGATTGCAAGCCATCATGATACAGCTGATTACACTGATATGACATAAAGTAAAATAAAACAAAGTGAACTTTCTCTGGAAAGTTTTTCCAGCACATCCAGAGATTTTCTACTCTTCATTGGAATTTTCTACTCTTCATTTTATGCTTTTCTTCACTCTTAGGCATTTGTTTATAAGTGAGATGTAGATGCCTTATTTATTGCTATCCCAGATGTGCTCTTAGTGTTCTTACAAAGCAAATACTTGTTTTGTTTTATTTTAGTTTAATAGCAACTCATGCTTTATGTAAAGATGTAAGAGTAATTGCAACCTTAAGACAACAATGTAAATCTCAATGACAGTTTTCTGTATGTTCATTTGCAGAACTTTATTCCCAAGCCGACTGTATCTCTCAACAGTCAAATCCTTTTCTGAAGACAAATTCTGTTTCTACTTTCTAAAAAGGAGAGGAAAAAATTAAAATGTTTGGTAAAACGACTATATTTATTTAGATAATTCAATACCTTGCAAATGATGGTTATATTAAGCAAACATGTGGTTGCTATGAGTGCCACTGTTCAAGTCACAGTAATGTTAGAAGATAAATATTAATAATAATCATAATAGTACATTAAAGTAAAATACTGTTGTACCAATACATTATAACATCGGTGAATATTACAGACATTATTATATTAATAAATTTAATAATTTTTCTCACCTCTGCTAGCTCTTGGGTCCCCATTTTAATCATTTCGTGTTTTCTTTTTGCTTTATCACATATCATAGGTCATTTCATTCAAATGAATTGTGTTCATGTGTAATAACACAGCATATCAACAATGAATATGTATTTTACTTTGCATATGCAAATGCAGCTGCTTCTCTTGCTTAATACAAATGATGAGCTGAAAAGTCAATACAAGAATAATATTCAAATTTGTTCCTTTCATTCTTGCAATATCAGAAATCAATCAATATAAGAAATCAATTGTGGAGATGATTTCACATTGCAGAAATCATCAGATAAACATGAAATTCTATGAAGGCCCAACCTTGTCTTCTCAAAACATTGAATCACAAAAACATGTTATGCACTTTTTTTATTTAATAATTTGGAGGAGACAGGACAAAAAATGTTGCAATTTTGGCAAATTTTGTACAGTTATTTCCTTGCACCAATTCCAGGAAGACAATTTTTCAATGTTATCTCAAGACTGAATCACCATTCGGGGAATTATCATAAAATAATTGAGCAGTAAAAAACATGAATATAGAATTCAAATAAGGAATAAGAAATGTATATGAAGTACCATCCAGTCACTACCCAACTTACCTTACTGCAAGTTATATTAACTATAAAACTTTTATAACTGCAACAACAAATAATTACATTTCTTGCATGAAAATTAAATACAAATATAAATCAGTGTCAGGATTCCAACTTGCACACCGTAACAAGTAACTGAGAAGAATAGGAAAATCATTAACTCGATGTTGTCAAGGATACATGAAGAGGAAACAAAATAATTAAGCTGGGAACCAATTTCTTTTTCATGTATCTCCTTCTTGAAATGGCTGTTTTCTCTTCATGTTTACTGTATATTTTACGAAGGAGCGACGACATCAAGTTTTGACTCCCAGAACTCCTCAGAAGGGTAAATTGAACTCTTGATTCCTCCTTCATCAATTAGTTTCTATACTGGATTAACCACTATATCATATCATAATAAACAAGCAGAAGTTATGTTCTTCTGTTTCATTTTTGAATGAGTTATTTTAAATATGTTAAAATACAAATGACTTGTTACATTCACCTGTTAAGCTTTTTCAAAATGAAGCATAATTAAGGTGGGGGGGGGGGATAATTTAGCTGTAGCAAATTAGTAATTGCATCGACTAAAATAAGTGAAAAAATACCAACTCTTTCATAAATACAATTTTGCAAGACTAGTATATGTTTTAATTTCAGCTTACTTTTATTAAGATTAAGATTAATTAACTAATATTATTTCCCTAGCAATGAGTTAAATCTAAATATTACCCAGTATCACCAGTTAATGGGAACATTTTGAGAAAAATGTGCTCTATCAGTGCAGTGTGTGTGTTTCCAGGTTGTTCATTGACTAGAGATTTAAGGTACCAATATCCTATATTAATAAATGATAAGGATGTCAATAATACAAATAGTACAATCTAACCAAACAAACAAACACACAAACCAAAATAAACTATCCTTCTGTTTTCAAATCACAACAGTGACTCTGGGCATGCATACTTCTGAATTTGATATGTTGATGATTAAGTGCAAGATTACATTGTATAATGAAACAGGGGATCTCTGAGTTTATTTGAAATTTCATCTTATCCCATATCAGGTACTCTCTTCTCGTAGCAACAGTGGCAAGAAATATGGCAAAACTCTTCACAACATGATTTTCATTATTAAAAGCACTATTTTATTTTGGTATCATTTTGAAAGTATGATGAAGCATGTTCAACTTCCTCAGTAATTCACTGATTGACGATGCATCAATCTTGATATTAGCAAATCTTCATGACAAAATCTTTTTTTTTTTCACCACTTCAAGTATATGATTGACATTAAGTTAATGCTGATACCACAACAACATGTTAACAATGTGTTTTGTGATAATGTACACTTTATTGTTAGTTCAGTGTTAACATTCTAAATGCAACATCTCCAGACAACTCTCTTTAGACTATTTGTACACCCCTACCCTCCCCACCAACCAATTAAAACTATTTTTACACCCCTACCCTCCCCGCCAACCAATAAAAAATAATTGCACACCCCTACCCTCCCCACTAACCAATTAATATTTGCCCACCCCTACCCTCCCCACCAACCAATAAAACATAATTGCACACCCCTACCCTCCCCATCAACCAATTATAACTATTTGTACACCCCTATCCTCCCCACGAACCAATAAAACATAATTGCCAATGATAAAACAAACACACAGGTTAGATTTGACTCGTGTTATTGTTGTTGGTTCACCTGACATTCATTTTGATAGATCTAAAGGCAAATCCCTTAACTTTAACAAAATTTTAAATGTACATGTTAAACTTGCAACATTGTCAAATACAAAGAAGCAACATATAAAATAATATTTTACAAAAGCTTTATTATTTTGTGACTTGGATGGACCGAATCCTTGAATATGCAGAGCATAATTACTCTGATACTTTCATCACTCCTTGGTAAAATACCTTTAGTTCTGATTACTCTCACGGTGAACTGAAACACCAGATGTAATTGTAGCATCATTTGGTGGTACATGAACAAGTAGCTTCTACCAAACGTAAGCACCAATATCAATGTTTATGATAATGATTGATTTGGAAGTCACTTGCTGGCTCTTTATGGTACTGATCTCCAGGTATAGATCTGTGGAATATGGCCCATTAATAGCTTGGATGAGAGAAACATTTGCTGCAAAGGAAAACAGAAAACATTCTCACACATATGGCATTGAATAAAAGAAGAGTCCTACTGATTATGGGTTGCAGCTTTCAAGCTTCGGATCATTGGAACAGCCCCATTAACTACCAATACCAAACAGTGAGTGATACGATATCTCATACAATTCAATTGGTACATGTATAGTAGAGTGAGGTAGCCCATCTCATTACCAATTGCAATCAACTAACCTCTTACAGTATGGATTGGGTGCATCTGTACAATGAAGCAACCACCGCCATTACTAGCTAAAGTCTAAACGTAACTTACCTTTTACTTTGTCAGAATGGACTGAGCGCCTCTATACAGTGAAGCAACCTCTCTCATTACCAGCAATAAGTCTAAAAGTGACTTACCTCTTACTTTGTCAGAATGGACTGGGCACCTCTGTACACTGAGTGAAGTAACCTCTCTCATTACCAGCAATAGGTCTAAAAGTGACTTACCTCTAACTTTGCCAGAATGGACTGGGCGCCTCTGTACAGTGAAGTAACCTCTCTCATTACCAGCAATAAGTCGAAAAGTGACTTGGCTAAAAGGTGGTTTATTGATGTCTATCGTTAGGAGTCGAATCGGTGATGAGATATAAGGCATACTTGGCAGAGAGATGGCAGCATATGCATATTGTTGAAGTACATCCTCACTGCAAGCTGGGTCCTCCGTTGGGCACAGGTCAAAGTTCTTGACACATTCAATTTGATCCCCTCTGAAAAGAGCAGAAATCAAAACATTACCAGTCATCGTGAAAACATTAAAAATACACAGCCCCACCATTACATACAGGTTGCATGCAAAAGCAGAATTTCTCTTGTCATCAAATTTAGACTTAAAGTAATAGTTTTGTTACTTTTTGTATGAAAGTCATACAAAGATACTTCAAACTTACTTCAAATTCTCAGAAAGTCTTTTTTTTTACCAAGACAAACATGAACACTTAGTCTGGACTGACATACTTCACAGAAGAGGTTTGATTATGTTTGATGCAGGACTTGAAACATTTTGCCTGAAATCTCAAAAACAATTCTTTTAAAGTATTTTCAACGAAGGAAAAATATGATACCGATTATTTACAATGATATCTTCCATTCCAATACATAGCATGTACAATTCATTACACACCTTGTGCACAGGCATGTATGCAGGGACGTAAGGTAGCGACACACTTAACTCAATGGAGATTTGGTCTAGACTTCTTGATTCATATCAACAGGTGCCCTTCAGCTTATTCCCAATTGCCAACATCCTTTACTATTCTGAGGCGTAACGCAATTGTTATCATATAGGCTGGTCGGTGGAAGATACGATAGATTATAAAACAAGGTTTCCACAATTTGACTCCAAATGACATTTGACCTCAACAGAAAACAATATGCATCTTGTACTTAACGTGTCACAATTACATACTACAAATGAGATTGGTACAAGCTTCCCTTCCTAAGATATTGTGTTTACAAGGATTCACAATTTGACTCCTGGTAACACCAAATGACCTTTGACCTCCACAAAAACAATAGGCTTCTACTCAATGTGGTACTCCTACACACTTAATATGAGATTTGTCCAAGCTTCCCTTCTTGAGATATCGTTTCTACAAGCAAGGCGTCACACGCACACACACACATCCACCTGCATGACTAAAAAAGGTTACGATTATCATCAAAACCAAAACATGAATGATTTTTGTATAACTACCAAACATTAAAAGTACCAGCTAGGATAAATATCCATGCAAACATCTTTAAGGGAGAGTTTCTGGTAGCAATGAGCATTGGTTACTAGAAAATATTAAATTGGCCACCTTATTTTAGTTGATGCATCTAGTACTGGACTTAAGTAGTGGTCAAACACTTTTTTATTATTTTTCTGGAGCTATTTGCTAATTTAGTCTTCTGCTAATTTCACCTTCCTAAATGGTTACACTATTACTTGATTCCTATTTCTGACCGCCTTGAGATGTTAGCATTATCCTGACTGGGTACACTTGCAGTTTGGTAAGCCTGAGAACTTGGTAATACTTTAGTATTGAATTGTCAGTAGTATTAAACTGACTGGGTAATACATACAGTTAAGTCCTACAGGGTGAAATACTGGCTGTTATTTTGTGACCTACACATAGTTTCAAATACACCATATGGACATTAAGTGTAATGTAGGGTATGAAGTTCATGCAAGCTTTACTCTTAAAGTTATTTCTATTACAAGGTTTTAGAATTTGACCTATGGGTATCCTCAAATACCCTTTGAACTCTATGAAAAGTAATAGGGATTTTGTACTCTCAAAGTTGGAGTCACATACTGACTTTGACGTTCATTCAAGTTTCGCTTTTGAAGTAACAAGCTTTTGAGACATTGACCTCTGGTGACTTCAAATGACATTTAACTACAGCAGGTGTAATTAAGGTCCTTCGCTCATTAAGATTCTTCCTCGTACCAAGTATGGAGTTGAACCACCATGTACTCATTAAGTAAAATGTGTCAGAGTTAACACATATATCCACACAATTGCCATCAACATCGCATAAATCCCTTCTGCCTCCGGCAAGGAATCAACAACACCAGGATTGATAAACTGGTGGGTACATGATTGGGGTAGGGAGGGCTTGTAGAAAGAGTGTTAATTTGGGGAATTTGTAATACCATGCATTGCAAACAATACCACTCCCTAAACGAATTTAGACACAGTAAGCTGGTTCCCACATCTGGTCATTTCCTCAAACTTTCTAAGAGGTCAAGTTTTTCTCAACAGTTACTGTAGCACAGTGGGTAGTGCTCTGTAATCAAAAGAACAACATAGAGCCACATTTGTGCAGGGTTCAAAGGTCATATTAGAAATGATCATTATTTCTTCCTGTTTGGAACACAGTCACATAGATATGCTATGAAGACATGGACCAGACACTTTCTTTGACCTAATTGAGCTAACAAATCAGTTCTGCAACAAAAAATAAATTTAAAAGATTTTATAATGGCTTTGTTTATTCACTTCCCTAACATCATCTAATATATCAAACAGAATAAGGCATTTAGAGACCATTGAGACTTCATGACTATTGACCCATTGATGACACGGGTCAAGAGTGTGTATATTCCAGTCCCGCAACACAAGAGTATAAACTCTCTTCTGACTGACAAGTGTTTGCATTGTTCAAGATTATTTTATTGTAGATATATTATACATATATTGTACATATATTTAGCTCCATCACAAACTGATTTGACCAAACTATATTTACCAAGAGCAAATTATAGCAACAGAGAACTAACTGTGAGACAACATGATACTTGTGAGTGTTTCACCAAAGCGAGGGATTCATCAAGCTCACCATTTCATATGAGAATACTTACTGTAAGAGCATGGCATTAAAGCACAGGACAGTAGTTATGTCATAGCAGGACTGAAATTGGGGACTTTATCAAGAAAGAAAACTCGACCAAACTGATGGTTTAAAGACAAATTTTATTATGGGCAACTATCCAGTATTTGGTCTTCTTGAAAAATTTGCATATCATGATTAACATTTAACATGATTTAAGTTTATCGAAACGAGTTCAACTGAGACAAAAGTGCAAAAGTGAAGCTAAGCCAATTGCACATTTTCCTCACTGGTCTGCACATAGCTTTAACTCTTATACATTAGTGTACATTATACATCAAATGCTGCATACTCATCTGAATATACACATCATGTATTTATAGTTTAACACAACTTCTAATTTGAAATAGTGGAAAAAAGAAAAAATTCTGAAATTTTGAACCAGGAATGAATGGACTAGTACAAGTAATTAAAAAATATTCCAGCAATAGGTGGGATGAATATGAGGGGTAGGGCAGGGAGGCTTGAGCACAGCAGCCCAAACTAACAAATCATGGTTATCCATGCTTAACCATCATCTCATATATAATGCATTTAGCCATGAACGAAACACAGAACACTGTATCTGATGGATTACAATTCATGATAAACTTAAATCTATAAAGTTCTCTCAATCTGTGAGCCATAAACAGCTGAAAACTTTAACTTCCAGGTATTCAGATGTATCTAACTTATGCTTTATTTCAATGCCTACATATTATCTACTGTATAAAAGAAAATTTACAAGTGTTCCAATCACAGGCCTAGAATTTAACAATTTTAGTCACTTGCTAAGAAATGCCAGTATTATAAAAATCTACTGATTAAAATCAAGTTCTCAATTGTATTTTCCTGAATGACAACACAGTGCAGCTACTGTATAGGCTTTTGATAGCAGCCCAATGGTATTTGCTGCTGATAATAAGCAGTAATACAGGGCTTATAGTTAGGTAGGGGGAAATCATGCCCATTCCTTGACTGATGGTTGAATTAACCCAGTAGTTCTTAATGACTACTGGCAGAAATTGCCAATCTATTCCACGTTGGCAAATGGCATAGTCGATTGGCATCTTTAAGTTCAGACAACTGTTTTAGACATAATCAGTGAATATTAGTCCTCCAGTCATCACCTAGTTAAAGTAACCTGTAATCTGTATTTAAAACAACTAACCAAACAGGTCTGATAAATCCTCAAAATGATAGTAGGTTTCTCATTCTAAATATATATACAACTTAACAAAAAAAAAACAGTTACATGCAAACATAATAATATTATTATTATTTTTTCTCATCTGTTAACAAACTTTTATCTCTATACAAAAGAAAATAAGAAACAAACAGGAAACTTTACCCTGTTTAAATGATTCAAAGGTGCTCCCTTTCATCATCTCTTCGAGAAGCATTTACTTAATTAGATAATCATGGGTTTGCAAGATTCATTACGTATGATACGCTGCAGAACTGCAACCAGTTTGGGAGGATGATAAGAAAAGATATTACTTTTATTCAAATGTGGTTTTATTCCCATCTAAGTAAATCTAAAAATGAATTAACTGGTGAAGAGCATTAACCGCTACGTGAGTGGAAGCAGGGACATGGTGGGCTGGACTCTCTTTAAAGAGCAGGTCCAATTAGGAAAGTCCCTGCTGATTTACATTGAATGTAAAGATTTCACAAACACCAGAAGGCTGCTTTAATACAAGTCTACATCACTGTGGAAGATTTACTCTCCAGAATGCTGCTGAACCCCAGTTAAAGTATTTTCTTTAGTATTTACACTACTATTAAATTAATTACTGTCAGTTTAATAGTGTCTACAATGCTAAAATTATCAAAATTATCTCGGTTGAATCCATTACAAAAATAGCATTCCTGTTCTCCTTTTGTAAATCAGTGGGATTTGATGTGCAAAGGTTAAACCGTTGAGACATTTACTGTATTAAATATGAGACGACTCAGTAATCAAGTTCTGGTTTATCTTGATTGATATTTTATGGCATCAACATCCAACAACAGCCCAAGACATTAATCAGATATTTCAAATAATATTCATTACAACTGTGACTGGCATACAATTTACAGTAGGGAGTAGGTGTTATAACTGGATGAATCACATATTTTAACATTTTTACAAGTCTCAGCTTCCAAAATTATCTTTCACTTTTGATGACTAAGAAAACAGGACAAGCTATATTCAACTGGGGGTTGAATCCGTGTATTTTACTTTTTGAAGCCTGTGTTATTATACAAAATTGCCGTCTTTACATCCATTCAAACTAATATGCACCAACAACAGTTACGCACACAGATAATCAATCTATATGCAAATATAATTATTGTAAAATATTCATCAAAAACCTCCCCCGTTTATTATAGAACATTAAGACAGAACTGTTCCTTAGCATCACAGATAATTAACCAAACACATCCTCATCTATATGCAGATATATTATTGTCACATATTTAGCAAACATGTCACCATCTCTGATGACTCGTAACTCCAATCTCAGCTCGAAGGATCGGGGTCCTTCGATAGACCGTGTGATCTTGATCGTTCCCATGTTCTCTTCGGTGACAAGACTGAAGAACTTGGCCTTTCCTTTGGTCAGTTTGAATTGGTATTGGTAGCGAGGGTCTGGAGTAATGGATTCCTTGAAGACCTCTACGGGTACGGGGAAACCGGTGTCTATGCTGATGAATCGGTAAGAGATTGTGCCCGGAAGTGACCTACATGTTAGGTCACGTTCTGCACATTGTTCTTTGAAACACTTTCTTCTGTGAAATGAACAAGGAGTGAAAAACCCCCATCAGAACAGTTTTCAATTATGTCACAACACAAATGAAACAATGATGCAAGGACAGAGTTAGCACTCTTCCTTAATGGAAAAACTTGCTGTTCCACTTTTCACAAACAACTTTAGATGTTGTGTAGTGTATTCAACCAACCACTTTTCCAACAAAAACATTTCTCATTCTTCAATTGTTCTTAAACATTCATTTCATTTTCTTGATTCTGAGGTTTAACTTTGACGAATGTTACAACTAAACTAAGTAAAAACTTCTCAGAATACTGCTGCCCATGGAAAGGATTGGAGAGTGCACCAATGGCATACATTTTCTTTATTAATGAGAGAACTTGTGTTGTAAAATATAAAAGGATTACTTACCATGCCACCACTGAGTTAAGTCAGGAAAGGTTACAAGCAACAAGATGCAAGGTATAACATCGATGGACAAAGGTCTTCTCAACACAAAGTACGTCAACGTTTCCGTTAGAGGTCAACAAACAAACACGACAGATTCTTGACAAATATGTGAGTCAACGAGGGGAACGTCCCGCAGTAGGATGTAGGGGGTGGGGCAAATAAAAACATGCTTAGCAGTACAAGAACACAGTCACAAATATTGGGAAAGCCGGTGCCATGCCAATTCATCTGAGAGTAACAGACGCCCTCTGTCTTGTACAACATTCATGACAAATTCATATTGACAAAACATAACAGTTAGGGATAGGTCTTGTAATCCACTAGGGGTGGCTGACAAGGAATAGAAACATTCAAGGGAACGATTGGTATCACCGAGATAAAGCTGCAGGGGTAGTGATAGGGTAAATCTATCAGTTAAGGGGGTACATAGGACTTGTGGTGAAGGTAGGGTTTAATATTAAGAGATGGACAATTGTTCAAGAAGATTAAATTGTGCTTCAGATGACTGAAGTTTCCTTTCTTTGAGGTTTTCTGACAGAAAATCGCACAAGTGACTTGCATCCTACACAAACTTGCCAATTTTAACAATATCATCTTTCAACTTTCAAATGCGAGTAAAGGGTTTCTAATGAAAAGATTCCTTGGATCAACCTATCACAGTGTCTATGCCCATCTCATGACAGTGGTAATTTTTGTGATAATTTTGTCACAATGCACAAAATGATACTGTTAAATGTGTAAACACCAGGAATTAAAATGAATTTGTAGA
Organism: Apostichopus californicus; assembly: GCA_020650975.1. Lineage (NCBI taxonomy): Eukaryota > Metazoa > Echinodermata > Holothuroidea > Aspidochirotida > Stichopodidae > Apostichopus > Apostichopus californicus. The sequence goes on along the minus strand of JAIPMN010009390.1, from coordinate 15,976 downwards.
AACTAAGATGCAGAAAGCCCAAGGATTATATTCTCATAAAAGTTATCGATCCGACTCATTTGGCAAACAGTTATACCAAAGTCTAGTCTGTGTTGGTTTTGTAATGTTCACTCCTCATTTGCATGCTATGTGTAAGGTTTTCTTTCAATGGCAACTTGCCAACAGTGCAAATGTGTGCTTACCACATGCTTCAAGGGGGACAGTTCCAAGTACAGTGGGCTGTTATATGGTAACAATTTAAATCACATTGAAAAAAATTAAAATGGGATGTACCTGGGAAGGTTGGGAAGGGATATGAGGTGCAATGATGTCCATCTGGGGAAATGGGTGGCAGGAAGAGATTGAACAAAATAGAGGCTCAGAGATTAAAAGGAAGATGTGTGGGAAACACAGAAGGGGGGGGGGGAGGGTAGATGGAAGTGTTTGGGACAATATTGCACAATCGATTTTGGTCCCTGATCTCCTGTCTTGAATATGTTAATCTATAATATTTCTTCAAATCTTAACAAAGATTCAATCCTCTGTATCTCCAGCTGGTTGAACAGTTTGGAATCCAGTTATGCAAAAGTTTCTTGCAACTTGTCACAGAAGGGTGATGTCTGGATTTTATGTACAACAATGTGGTGCATGTTAAACCACAGACACTGCAATGGCACATTCAGGTGGTCTCATCTGGGCCTTATATTTTAGACCACCAAATTTACCATTTGAACAAATTCATTTTAAGAACAGGTCCTCCAACGGACGAGGAAAACTCCTTCACAACCAGCACTGAAAAGGGTAGGACTTGTGATGCAGGTACGATATTAAAAGTGGACTTGGGCTGACAGCGATTATTCTTTGGAAATTGGGGGTATACAGATAGGAACTTCCTTTAGCTTTCTGTGTCAGACGAATTTTAAGTATAAAAATTCTCAGGTTGCAGTAAACATTGCAAAATAGTTGTAATTTGTCCACTGCAAACTATTTTTAAACTCTGATAACACAAAAACAAGAGCAAAATTGTTGCACATCACTACGGAAATTTAGCAAACAAACAAAAGAGATAATAAATCAAATTAATATGTTAATGGCTTGGCAAGTACCTACAAATTAAGTTTAGTTACCATCAAGGAACTACTTTTTGCTGGATTTTACAAAAGCTGAATAAATTTACAAGACAGATGAATATGAAAACATATGGAACTAAAGTCTGCATATCTTGATGCAAGTTTTCATGGGAGGTTTTTTCTGTTTCCACTAGTATAGGTAGAATTAATGTTGCAAGCTTACTATGAATGAACATGCTTCTAGTTCAACATAGTGTACTTGATTTGATCTGAGGTAACCTCCCATTGTGCTTTGACTATTAGTGATCAATTCATAAAGATTGAAAAACAACTAACAGATCTTGATGCAAGTTTTCATGGGAGGTATTATCTGTTTCCACTAGTAAAGGTAGAATTCCTTACTATGAATAAATATGCTTCTAGTTCAACATAGTTTACTTGATTTGATCTGAGGTAACCTCCCATTGTGTTTTGACTATTAGTGATCAATTCACAAAGATTGACAAACAACTAACAGATTTAGCTTTTTTACATATATGGGAATATGACATGCTGGTAAGGATTAGTTTGGACTACAACTTAATTAATCTGTTACCTTGCACTTTGCATTCCAATTATTCATTTGGAATTCCATAACTATTTTATTATGCATATCTGACTTCAAATGTTCCTTCTTCCTCCCCCCCCCCCCATCCTCCCTCAACCAACAAATATTAAATATGCTAAAAATAAACATAAAAATCAATGATCCAGCTGTAGAAATCCTTAGATGTGACTCTCTGTGAGTCTTCGCTCACTTGGACCTTCAAAGTCCCTCCCATGACCCTCCATAATATCTAGACATAAGTTGTTAGTTATGTAAAGGGCCTCTATCTTCAAGAATTTTGGCTTCTACTACACTCCTTTCAGGAAATTCCTTTCAGTGACTTTCAGCATCCTAAACTTTGAAGACAAATCCAGAAGTTTTTTTGAAGCTATTATTCGATCATGGTATGTGCAACCGTCATCATCTCTGCCCTATTACTTAAAATGGTCCCTGACTTACTTTTTATCAAGGGCCGACAAAAACAAAGCATCTATGAAATGTTCAGACTTACGATAGTCTTCTCTCAAAGTACTGTGGACACGCGATTGACCTGCACTTGTAGCTGCCCAGAGTGTTGAAGCATTCTTGATCCTCTTGGTCACAGGAATGGAGTCCCAGGGAACACTCATCAATGTCTAGAGAAGTGCCATAATTGAGAATCAAGTACTGAATATCACTAAATCACTACAACTACAGAAACGAACAGGTCATTACGTGAATATTAAACTTAAGCTTTACACAATATTAAAGCAATGTCTTAACAATTATAGCAATAGCATGGCTGTTCTGCATCTATGTACAAATAAAGAATAGTTTGCTACTTTCATCCTTTTCTACAGGTAAGAGCTGACCACTGATAGAATGTATTCTTTCTTTGGCCCCCCCAAAAAAAACCTTTTGCTGAAAAAAAAACTTTCTTCTTTGCCTCTTACTAATGAGTAAGTTCCTTACAGAGACTTACAGTCAGAGTGCACTCTTTGAGTTCCTCTAATGGCATTTTAAATATCAAACAGAGTGTTGAAAATATTACTCAACCACCCCTACTTTGCCAAATGAAGAAGTCAAACCATCAAACAAGTCTTTGCTAATTAATCTTGTAGTAATTATTCTGATAAAGAAAGTCAAAATGTCTCCACGGTGTATTTCTGGTGATGTACTGCAGGTTGTGAAGTTTTTTGAAGCGGAAAATATGGCTTCCACACGAAGACTATCATCACATGAGAATCTATCAAGGAGCAATCATGTTTCATTGTTAAAAGTTATTATACAGCCATGAAAGGTTTACTGTTTTAGGTTTCATTTCATTATCATTTTCTGTTTGCTACTTACATCTTTAGTTATGTAAGCATTCATCACCTATGACTGATTACACAACTAAAATTTACATGACTATGATTAATAACATAACTATATACTATGAGAAGTTATCAAATTCCTGCCTAACTCAGACAGGTATCAAATCATATAACATATACCAGTTAGTCTTAGCCCTCTATACCAACCTTACCTCTCTCACCCCCATCCCCTCACCACCACCATCCCCTCACCACCATCCCCTCACCACCACCACCACCACCTTCCCTTGATGTGTACCATTCTCAACAAATGAATGACAGAATGTTTCATTACCGTTACAACTGTATCCATTTCCACTGAGATTGTATCCCTCAGGACAGAGACATCTGTATGAGCCATCAGTATTCTCACAACCACCTCTACATGAAGTTGGTAGTGCAGTGCATTCATCAACATCTGAAGCCAAACCACATATACATCAAGTAAAGGCTTAATATCAGCTTAGTATCTTCTGACCTCACCTGATCTACCATAACCTTTAGGGTAGTAGCACATGCTACTGAAAACTATACACAACTCTGTGTGCAGATGTACAACTTCAAAAAGTGCATCATAGTTGGTTGATGAAAAGATGGAAGATGGCTGTATTAACAGTGTTGATAGCTCCATAATGACAAATTTTGTTAAAACATCCAAGAGTTCATTTAAAGAAAGCTCCATATTTTTACTTTTAACGTTTAAAGATGATCCATATTAGCCCCAAATGTTACCGTGAAAAAAATTGCTAAGAGTTTGAAAAAATCCTTTGCAATTGTTCTGCATTACAAATTATTATCAGACATTGATCAATCTCGAGAGGAGGTAAATTAGCAAATTAAATGTATCATTGTAGAAAAGTAGTTTATGGCTGATGGCAAAATACTTGTTGAAGTTGGAGCATAAGTGACCATTATTTGACTCACTAGCATATGTTTAGCTAACAATGATGATCTTTAACACAAAAGAAATATATCTAAGCTTGCTCGAACTCGAGTGTACATAATTACCCCAAGAACTTGCGTAAAATATCTCGATCATACCACATGATTTCTGTGCAATCGATATAAAGCAAAACATATGAGTTATGAGCCAAATCCATTTGTTCTAAAACAAAGACTGCAGATTTTCAGTTACAGAAAGCTAACCAGAGGAGGGGAATGGAAAGAGCTCAAAAGGAACACATTAATTCAAGAGGCAGGAAACTAGACAAAACTGACTGGTATTACCTTCACATCCTCGAGATGAAGACCTGGTTAATCTGTAGCCAAGTGGACATCTACAGAGATGACCACCCTCTTGGTTTATACACTCCTGCATGTCTTCACACTGGTGAGTCCCTTCAGCACATTCATCGATATCTAGAAAGATTTTAAGCAGTATTTATGTATTTATGAGATTATTTAAAGTTACAGCTTCTACGGGAGTAAATACCACAGAGAAGCCAGGTAAATAAACCTATAAATGATTGCTCTGTAACATAAAATAATCCCATAGTACAGGTGGCCTAAATCTCCAGTTTTTGTAATTTGATGTCATGAGAGATCTTGCAGACTGGGCCATAGCTGATAATAAATCTTATTGACCCATTCACACTTAATGCAGTACAGACATCCTGGTTGAATCTAGGCCTAAATATGAAACAATTATTCCCAAACTGATCAGTTTTCTCAGGCTGTAGGTCAACGGCCACTCTGTGTCAATCAGCTTTTAACCCTTAGCAACCAGGTATTTGCAAGCAAACTTTTTCAACCTGTCGTTAATCATGGAAATGTTACAAACATTCTCATGAAATTTAAGCTTAAATATTACTATGAACTTGAAATGCCATTACTACATACTCACCGAAACAAGTACCATAGATGTATCTGGCACCATAGGAGCACATATTTTGACAGTCGTATGATCCTGGAAAGTTGATGCACATTTGATTTGGCAGACATGGACTGGAGCCATCATCTGGATTGCACTCATCAATATCTACAAAATACAATATACATGTTACTTCAGTTTCATGACAGCTCTAACAGTAACTGCTGGTCTGCTTAGGTTGTACAGACTGGAGCCATCGGATAGGCTTCATTCAGCAATCACATGATGCAGTAAACAGGTTACTTCGGTTTCATGACAGCTCTAACAGTAACTGCTGGTCTGTTTAGATTGTATCAGACTGGAGCCATCGGGTAGGCTTAATTCAGCAATATCTAATCACATGATGCAGTAAACAGGTTACTTCGGTTTCATGACAGCTCTAACAGTAACTGCTGGTCTGTTTAGATAGGTTGTACAGACTGGAGCCATCGGGTAGGCTTCATTCAGCAATATCTAATCACATGATGCAGTAAACAGGTTACTTCGGTTTCATGACAGCTCTAACAGTAACTGCTGGTCTGCTTAGATTGTATCAGACTGGAGCCATCGGGTAGGCTTAATTCAGCAATATCTAATTACATGATACAGTAAACAGGTGACTTCGGTTTAATCACAGCTCTAACCTAGACTGTACAGACTGGATCCATCAGGTAGGCTTCATTCATCGATATATAATTACAAGCATAAACATGTTACTTCGGGGTTTAATCACAACATTAAAAGAAATTGCTGATCTGTGTAGATTGTACAGACTGGAGCCATCAGGTAGGCTTAATTCAGCAATATCTATTTACATGATACAGTAAACAGGTGACTTCGGTTTCATCACAGCTCTAACCTAGACTGCACAGACTGGAGCCATCAGGTAGGCTTCATTCATCAATATCTTTTTACAAGGTGTACATGTTAGCTCTCTCTAAATCACACAGCTTAGCTTAAATTAGAGTTTGTTTGGAGAGATTTCTATGATTAAATTAAAGAATATATCCTTCATTGATTTGGTTACTGTTGTACTTGGTTCTTACCCAAACCATCACACTGCTATGACTTCTGCATCTGAACAATTAAAGCAGCTGTATGCATTTAGAGAGGGAATTTTTACCAAAGATACTGACCGATCACAACTCAAAATTTGCTACGCAACTTCATTGAAAAAGTAATTAGTTGCAGCATAAGGAGAGACATGTAAAGGAAAGGTTATGCAAACAGGAAGACAACAAAAATTAAAATATCTTTCATGACTGGAATCAAAATAATAGACTAGAGTATCAAATCCTACCAACACAGTCCTGACGTACAGAGTCCTCATTGAAGCCGGGGTTACAGGTACACGTGAAGGCTCCCAGAGTATTGTAGCAAATCTGGTTTGAAGTGCAAGTATCCGAACGTTCTCCACACTCGTCAATGTCTGCCAGTTGTTGAGGGAAAAGGTAACTTGGTTATCAAATGGGTTGACTAAAAATGAGGCTTGAACTAATGTCTCCAATATCTCCCAGGGTGGGCAACACTGCACCGTTTTGAAATTGTAATTAATATTGGTTGGACGAAGAGGGAAAGCATGCAAGGGGCTGGGATACAAAACTATGTTAAACCTTTACACTCATTCCAACATTGGGGCTGTCTCATTCCATTCTGGTAAAAAACTATATGTAACAATTGCAATCACATGTCGAGTAGAAGCAAAACCCTACAATCAAGTAATGCATGGAAATTGAAGCCACCGGGTACAGAGAGGACAACACAGGAGTAGACTAACTTGAACAACCATCAAGAACTTGATCAGTAAAGCTTTTACAGTAGGTTAAATGCAGGCATAAATTAACAAGACAGATTATTAATAAGTTACCGGGACCATCGACAAGACAAGGCTACATCATTGTTATACTTGCCACACAAGGATTTAATTTCTAGAAGCAATAGTACTGGTATCACAAAACATGAAAACTTTAACATAATAGAATAACACGCTCTGCAATTCTGGTAATGATTGAATCTTGAAATCCTTTAGAAACATCTCCGTGGAAGACCAACAAAAGTGTACGCTATTGAATGTAGAAAGGGTCAGTTTCATACTTTACCGCCCACAAACCTCTTTCCTAACCTCAAAAGTAAAAAACAACAAATTTTGATGACATTAACCAAAAATTTGTGTTATACTAAAAACTGTGAGGTAGACGAGGATGTCATTTTTGTTTTATCAGTTTTGTAATCAAATTGATGACACATAATGAATGTTTTCAATGAAAAAAATACAATTCCACCAGAGACTTGAGATTTTTATAGTAGTTGTCAGAAAGTTTCCTTTTTCATGGTAAGTAGAGGGGAATCAAATAGGAAGAGACTAAACAAAGAACAAAGCAAAGCGATATTGAAGATACCATCACAAGCGAGTACCTATTGTGCATTCATTCCTGATGTCCACTCTGTATCCAGACTCGCAGTTTTCACATAAGTGACTGCCTGGTTCGTTGACACATCTCTGATTACGTTGGCATCTGTGCAGTCTTTGCTCACATTCATTGACATCTGTAAAGGGGGAAAAATGATACACCTAAAATAAAATTTAAATTAAAAAAAAATTAAACTTAAACCTGATCTTAACACTCAGCATTAATGTTTCTCATGCAGAGATGAAGGTTTTACAATGGTGTTGATTCTATTTTGCTCAAATGAAATCATTTTTGTACAAATTCTGGAGGACCATCATTTTTACCAGATTTTATAAATGCATAAGGCAACTATATTTCTACTCAATCTCTCAAAATAAAATATAGGGCAATGTCATGCTCTTTAAAACTGACATGAAAGTAAAATCAACATTATTTTTTCAGTAGCTGTTTTGTTATATCATTTCAAAGATACTCAAATCGGCCTGGTAGACAAATGTGACATGGATATGAAAAGACCAAAATAAGATTCCAAATAACTAGCTGAACACCTAACTTTAATATATTGAATTATAACTCTAGGTATAAAAGTTGTTTGAAGGTAAACTGCCATGGCAACCACTTGGTCCACCAGAAAGTGGGTCACAGAAGGTACAGGTATTAATCTTCCATGTCATCATTTTCATCAAAAGTATACTATTTTCTGTTAAATTTGTCAGTAGATATTCTTTTGAAATTTGATACATTAACCATACATGTATTCTGAATTCAAGGTGAATTAATGTTTTAAATAAAGTAAGTACCTTCCAATGTCTGTAACCGATATGTACACAGAAAAACAGAAATAATCAATTCACCAATTGCCATCATACTGTTGCATACTCTGATAATCCAACAATATGCATTCAAAACAGTTGCTGGCAATCTTCCCAATAAACTATGTTATCAGGAAAATGGGTTTGCACATAGTGATACAGAGATAGAAGCAAATCTTTGAAACAAATCAACTTCTGCCATCAGAATATTCCTTAAAAACAATCAATATGATCCAATCAGCATCACCAACATGCCACAATAATTATCTAATTTATGGTGTATATACCACAACAATGCAATATAGTTTATTATTAAATTGAAAACATTATGTAAGTTAATGACACTTTTATGTCATAGGTTACGTTACATCACCTATTTATGGGTGCAATGTAATCCCAGAACCTCCCCCCCCTCCCTCCATCAAATATGCTTCAAGAAATAGTAGCATGTTATCATGTTGTTGAGTTAATGTCACCAATGCTGTTAAACTTATTGGGAAACTTTGTTGAATTTTACACCAAACCCAAGATATCAAACACTTTTTGCATTGTTACCTAGCTCAGGACACACTTGCAAGAATCAGGACTATTTATCCTTTGCATTCACTGTTAGGGATAAATGCCAAAAATACCATATTGCCAGTGAAAAGAAATAATTCACAGGATTTGCAAAGGCTATTGCACCCGTCATTTGATTTGATCGAGATGCATATGAAACACAAGCAACCACTTTAAGCAGCACAGCTTGTGAAAACAGTTACATCTCTTTACATACACACTAACCATGACAAAATGTGCAACCACTTTAAACCGTACAGCTTGTGAAAAAACAGTTAAATCTCTATAGATAAACACTAACCATGATAGAATGTGAAACCACTTTAAGCTGTACAGCTTGTGAAAAATCAGTAACATCTCTATAGATAAACACTAACCATGACACAATGTGCAACCACTTTAAGCTGTACAGCTTGTGAAAAACAGTTAAATCTCTCTTTTACACACTAACCATGACAGAATGCAAAATTGATAGGAAATTGTCATGACTATCAAAAAATATTGCTCTTACTCCTACACTGACTGGTATCATTGTTTACTCAACAGAACACCCGGACAGGTAACAACACATACATTACCATCTAGTCTTCCATAAAAAGACATATAGATATATACAAAAGGTGGGGAAGGGGTTCAAAGGTGGTTAAACAAACATAAAACAGTTCAGGTTCAAGCAAGTGCCAAGAAATAAACTTCAAAATTGTGTATAGCCTGAATTCAATCATGTTTATTTTTTTTTTAACTTTCTTCTCTAAATTATCCTCTTCCTGCAAAAACTGTGAAAATTCCCAACCCATGCAATGCTGTAAACATCAGTCATAGAGAGATGTCTGTTTTTGCATAAATGTGATACCTTTATATTCTCTATAAGTCCCAAAATCCCACCCTATCCCCTCACCACATGTTAAAAAGTATATGAAATTTTTGTTTGCTTTCTTGCTGTTTGTGTACTGTTATAAAAGTGACCACAATTGTCCCACCCACCCTCCCACCCCCCCACCACCCCCACCATTCCCCTGTTGCCTCCCTCTCCTATCGTCAATCTAAGGTGATGTATTGAGGTTTGCATACAGGCTCTGCATATACTTCAGCATTTGTGATTGTCAAACATCTCTTGATACTAGCCTCTCTGACCTGTCTGCACCTCCTGTTACCCTCAATCTAAATTAATAGCTTTGTATGAATGTTACCGTACCTCCTCCTCCTCCACCACCACCAGCCTCCCTTTACCATCTCTCTCACCTCTCAATGCCCCTCCCCCTCCCCCCCCCCATCCTAACACTATCCAACTGCTGTTACCTTGAATCTAAGATGGTAGTTTTGCTTGCATGTATACTATACCTTCACAATCCTGAGTGACTGAGTTGAGATTATAACCTGTACCACATGCAAACCTCCTGGCACAGCGGAAACCACCCTCGTAGTTCTCACATCGCTGTCCTTCTGGGCAGGCATCACTATTCTGGTAGCATTCATTGATATCTGATTTTAAGTTAGAGAGGTCATGGGATACATGAAGGTGACAGGGTAAACAAAACACAAAATTATGTTATGGGATGCATCAGATATGAATCAACAAGTTAGTGAATGGGGTAAATCAGACAACTCCACAAATTATTACATTGGGAATTATTAAATGGGATATACATACATCCAAACAAACAAACTACAACACAGATTTTCCAAACTATTAACAAGGATACACTTAATAATCAAAACAAACATATCTATCCCCGTTCCCCCCTCTGCCCCCCCCCCCAAAAAAAAGATGCAGACTAATTCAGTAAATGGAAGTTTAACTCGGGTCCTGATTTTGACAGGTTTGATGTGCATGTTGCAATCTGCAAATTAGAAAAGAACATCCCATTCATAATCAAGACTGGCCTCTCTTTTTTGTCCTGTAATTAGTTTGTTAATTAGGTAAATAGGTTGCTTATCTCCTTCCATCCTTTCTTCCAACTAACTGGTTCAACACAGTTTGGCTTTCAGCATTTGTCAATATTAGTCAACCAGCATTGCCAAATTCAATATTGTTTTGAAAGTCTACATTGTAAGCACACACCACCAACTTTGATAACTTTCAAACCTGGATCCTTGTTTTTATAAGAACCAGCAGCCCTGCAGTTAACTCACCAATGCACCTGGACGTGACTGGATCTACCTGATAACCATTAGGGCAACGTGGTCTCTCCTGGCAACGATAGCCTCGATGGATATTGAAACAGGTACTTGAGGATGGACAATTGTGACTCTCTTCTAGACATTCATTGATATCTGTAAAGAAGTATATCAAACTATTCAAAGTAACACCCCCATACCTAACTGAGACAATACTTCCTGCCTCCACTACCTAAAGCCTATCACAACTGGTAGTAACATTCTTACACACTTGGCATCCCCAATGATCATCTACAGGTCACTACCCTCAGCTTTCCAAATCTACCATTGGAGTGAAACTTGGCAAGGTAATTCACTGTCCAATAGATCTTACAGGGAAAATGTATTAAAGAGTCAGCCATATTGCAATTTAAATAGATATTAAACAAGGTCAACATGGAAATATCAATGCCCTTTGCCCCCCCCCCCCTAATCCCAAATATTTGCCCCTTGGCCTCATTCGTATGCTTGCATTAAACACATATTAAGGTATTTTAGCAGACTTTTTCTGTTTTGTTTAAAAGCCATTATTGACACCAAGTTTCATGCTCACAGAGCCATATGTTCCTACAGGACTAAATTCTAGATTCTACCACTCACCGTTATCAGTTAAGATCTGGATAGTCACTCCACATGCCAGAGTCAATGAGCTCATCACATAGGCCTAACCTTGAAAAATATTGCAATTTTACCAGAACTAGATAACTTTACCATACTTTACTGGCAACAGATGAAAACAAAAGCAAATTTTGGGAGTACCTGTACATATGCCATTTGCTGGATTGTATCTCAAACCACGTGAACAGGTATACTGCAAAGATTGACAAGTGAAGCTGCCACGTGAATTGACACACTCTTCCAAAGAAGTGCAATCATCTCTGTTCTCTGCACATTCGTCGATATCTGCAAAATAAGAATATTTATCACAGTGAACAAGAGCTTAGATAAAAGCAGCTAATTATAATTAGCTGAAAAATTGTTTTTTATTACCATTTAAGTTTCTTCTGACAATCAGTTAGACAGTCTGGATTTGTCTTATAATGAGAACTGGACATTTGTGAGCGCCTCCGATTACCGAAACCGATTAAAGTGAAATTTTTAATATAAGGGAAACTGCTGTGTATGAATTAAAGTTCTTGATTTGTCACCTTGCAAACTTTCTTCAATGTATTTAACAAACTTGGATGTTATAATGTCACCTCAAAGAATTTTCTTGTCTTATCGAAATAGTTATCAACTGAGTGCACAATGCACAAATTCAAAGCAATTCACAATACAAGTATCAACAATGTCAAACTTAAAGTCATTGAAAACAAAAGGCTTTAAAAATGTTCACATTTTAACTTCTACTGACCTTTGACCTTCACTGATAACAGTTAGGCACTGGGTAGTACTATGTTACCTGTAAAGCTCATTGAACAAGTTGTTCAGGTTGGATTCTGCATGTAAGACTATATTATTATTATAATAATAATAATAACTAAAGCCAGATACTTAGTGTGACATCTGTCTTCTTAAGATACTGAGTTCACAAGATTTTCAGGTTTTGAGTTCTAATGACCTCAAATGATCTTTCACTTCTTCCGAATATGTAGAATAGAGTCTATTTATAGAAAGATTTGCAACATGACAATCCCCAAAATATGAAGCCATGTGGTTTATGCTTCCATATATCTACACCAACTGATACTTGCCACAATTCTGCGAGGACTATTTGACCTATACGTAAACCTCAAATGATCTTTGACTTCCACAAAAACAATAGGATTTTTCAACCTACTACTAAATTGTATCAACATACCAAGTATGATGTTCATTCAAGTTTGCTATTGAAACTATTGATCATCATACAATACTTTTGAAATGATAGTGTTTACAAGTTTTTCAAAGCTCAACCTCAATGTCCTCTGACCACCTGAAGTCAATAGGGTTTCTTGTACAGTAAACACTTGATCTGGACACCAAGTATAATGTCCAAAACAAAGTAATTTGTTTATCATTTTTATAAGCCAAGGTGTCAAATACCATACATGCATAGTCAATGCCAGGGGATTCAAAAATTCAAATCACCTTCACATCTTCCAATTGAAGGGTTATAACGAAGTCCGGTGGGGCAAGGTGCAGGTGCTGTCGAACAGAAGAAGGAGCCCGGTGAGTTGCGACAGCTCTGTCCACGAGCACACGGTTCCGCAAGCTCTACGCATTCGTTGATGTCTAATAGAAACATGAAATGAATTGTTAGAAATTGAAAAGTGTGTGAATGTGTAAAATGGGCGCAACATAAACATGTTGGAGACTCCGCTGAAAGAGCCGGTTTCATTAGAATATCACCATATGAAGAACAGCTTTAAATTAAAAGAGTTGGCCATAAAAACATCAGTCTTCATAAGGAAATAAACCCTAGATATAAACCAGTGCTTTAAAAGAGTTTGCCATAGAAACAGGATATTCATTTGAAAATAAACGCTATACAACATACTGTAGCTTCAAAAGAGTGGTCGGAGCAAACTTCAAATGTATCTGGTTTGGGTACTTACTGTGCTGCTCTGTAACCTGTCTCAACTTAACTATTGCACACACTCTTCCCATATATAGTCAATACATTGTTACCAACTGTGACCAATGTATAGAACAGGCAAATGGAAAGAGCAGGATCAGCGTTTAGACAGGTAAGAGAGGGGGGAGCAGTAAGTGCAACAGGTTTCTGAATGAAATATGATCCAATAGGAGAAAGTGATAAATTAAAAAGAAGTGACCGATTTGAAACGTCTGCAGCAAGCTGCCTTTAGAGTTGTGATGAAAGGAAAATACCTTAGTAAAGTAGAACTGTAGGTATGAAATGGATGAAGGGGAGAGAGTCTAATAATCGCTGCTAGTGTGAATGAGGAATATACATGTCATGCATGAAGTTCAGTTAATTGATTCACATTCTGTAATCTGTACCGTATCTGTGATTCTTTGTAGAATTATTAATTAATTAGGGACACTCACCAAGACAAGTTATTCCATTTAATGCCAGTCTGTATCCCTGTGAACAGATACATTCATACCCTCCCGTATCTCCGAGAATCTGGCAGCCTTGTGAGCAAGGATTATCACTGCAAGGATTCATAGTTGGCATTGATGTCACTGTAAAAGAGAAAATAAAATGCTTGTTTCACCAAACTGTGGACACATTTTGTAACGAAAATTTCATGCGGATGCAGAAGATGTTCAGTTATAACATTCAAAATATAAAGTCGGATGAAATACAAATTCACATTGTTAAACAAAATGAAAGAAACACACACAAAATGACTTAGCTAGAGTACCAATTTATAGTGCAGAAGTTTGTCTAGTGTCTTCCAAGCTGCATTGCACTCACCAAACAAACCAAATATGTGAATAATATTATCAAACCTACAGTATGGAATGCCCGGTGACAGAATGACATTGCCAGGGTCCTTCCTGCATAGCGTAACATTTGTAACAGGGGTTCTACTCGTAATGCATAAGGTTGGCATGTAATATACATTTTGCGACTAACTAGTCAAATGAGAACTTTGTTTCAGAATACATAAAAACAAATGTGTTCCTTATATGTCACCTGCAGTTATTTTGGTTATAGATATACTTCCATTTTTGTTTAAATTATCCAAAGCCAACTTATTTTATCCCTTTCGACATAATGGAACTAACCTACAAAGCTTAAGGTACATGGACTATTGTACAGGGGGTTAACAACTTGCGATCCGCAGTCCCCCGTATAAATATGCAACGTCAGTAAAAGTGACTCCATAGTTTTCCCTTTCGGAAAACCAAAATTGAAAGCACACACAAAGGACATAACTAGTGCATCAATATTTTGCAGAAGTTCTGTGTTACTAGTGAGCCGCTAGTCCATAATCTATATCATCAATATCTACTGTATAAATCAATGTTAGTGATCAGGCCTGTATTTTCAAATAGTGGCCCAAATACACCATTTATTAACTTTCAAATTTATAAATGACCCTTGATGAACCAATATTCATCATTGCAGGTATTAATTTCTACTGTTGTATCAGCAATATCAAATTACATAACTTCATCACCTACACGTCCTCCATATTTTTTCTTCTCTAGATGAAGTTCATCGAATATATCCAACAAGGCATATATAGGCTACCCATATATATGGACACACAGTTTAACTATGACCAAGGGAAATAAGTTCATTGCAAAAAAGTCTAACACAACTGATAGTAATATTTTACATTGTATTTGATTTTGTAATGAACTGCATTACATTCAAATAAATTCAAGAGGGTTAACAACAGAATACTTTCCAGAACTGTAAATTTAAATGTTTGAATGAAACCAAGTAACTAAGACTTAAGAGAAACTAGTAGAGATTACCTTATGTCATCAGAAGGGAAAAAGGAGAAAGACACAAAAAAAATATATAAACAACTCAAAACTTTAAGGAACATGCACACAAATGCACAGCAATCCTTGCCCTTCACCCAACCCCTCATAGACACAAACAGTTATGTAAACCTTTGATGTAACTAAATAATTTAACTTGCATTTAAAACAACTTAATGTTGTGGAAAGCTCAAACCTTGACATGCCATTCAGTGAGTGATATGTTTATAGGGCCACAAAATATTAGAGGCCTTAGTGACATGCAGGTGGTACAGTAAGATAATGATTGGGATCCTTCCAATTAGAGATAATCATGCACAAACATTGGTAAACACAATTAGAAAGCTGTACTGGATTCAACAAATTCATACCATTCACTAATCCATGTAACAGTAGTGCAGTAACCTATCAAAGCAAATATGAAAAAAAGTAAGAAGGAAAAAAAGGAATTATACTATATCTATAGCAATCATGATGAAAGATTTTTATCAGAACTCTTTAAACCAAAGTTCTCTTGCTTTGCAGAGATTCAGAACTACCAAATAGCATCTAGATACTGTAGTCATCAAATCAAACAAGTTTCTCAAAGAATTGATAATTTCATGCTGTTTGTTATGTTCAGTACTTCCTGGTGTAAGGGATGAGGCAGTGGATGGAAGTCTCGATATCAGAACTAAGTAGCTCTAGACAGTGATCCAGTGAGAATGCTACAGTTATGGAAAGTCAAGTAAGTAGTAAGATTCTAAATGTCTTATTTGCTGTGATATTCAGCAAGTGCATAAAGGTGGGGGGGGGGCAGTGGCATAGCCAGCGGGGGCAGGGGGGCGGGGGGGG
>JAIPMN010009389.1:0-38525 GCA_020650975.1 Apostichopus californicus | reverse complement strand
GGGGGGGGGGGCGGAATGATACTTCCGCCCCCCCATATTTTTCACTGGGGGGCTGGCGCCCCCAGCCCCCCGGTTCCTACGCCCTTGCCCATACCAATTCCGCGGAAGCATTTTTTGGGCATCTGGTTATAGGTTTTGAACCAGTAAGCTAATGGTTGTGGGGTGAACACAACAGTTGTGCAGCCGAGGAGGGGCGGGGTGAGCAAGGGGAGTGGGACAAACTCCCCTCCACCACACACAGAAATTTTCCAGGAGGCAACAGGCATGGTCAAAAAGAATGATAAATAGCCATGCTATATCTCAGTGATGTGTGAAGAAATTCAAAAGAAGGAGGGGGGTGGGGGGGCAGATTCCATATTTTCCCTGACTGATTTAGGAAGTGGGAAGAGAAATAGGCAAATCAAAGTTTTTTATGGTGGAGGGATGCTGCCATGTAGGAGGATCTGGTGTGAAGACTCGCGCAAAAAGAAACGTCTAATGCCGGTAATTTGACCTAGTTTCGAATGAGGTGTAACAGAAGTGTTAAACACCACCATCGATCAAAAAAAAAAATACACACAGCTTGCTACCGTCGGTAATTAGACACTAGTGTACAGTCAGTACATACAGCTGCGGTCAATACCCACATCACTGTATACAAACGATACAGCGATGGACATCACAGGTCCAGCTAAAGATAACATCACGTTTCAGTACTGTCTGCATTTTGTAGCGACACGAACAAAACGTCACTTGCAAGCAACAGAAAGTTAACTTTTTCAGATGGCCGCACGCGGTTTGGGGCGAGTCTTCAATGCCTACATAAGAGATGGAAGTGCATCCAGGGGGCATATTTAGACTATAAATTGTGCTAATTTATAAGTGGGTGAAGATAAAGGGAAAGTTGCATGTCTAGAAGTGCCATGGTCCAAAATCTTTCCCTGCTGACTGACGATGGGAGGGGTCCTGCCCCCCCCCCCACCCCTTGGGCACGCGACTGCTACATCCGGCCGATAGGCTACTTGTGTTTATAGCAAAATGTGATCTGCTTCTCAAGTTTTCCACATTAGCATAAAACGAGATTTCTTTGAACTTGTTCAATTTGATTCAGTTATTGCTACTTAAGTCAAAGTACCGCACGTTGTAGGACACTTGGTTGTCGTCTTTATAAAAAACGAAACATCTTCATTTTGGTCAATATAACAGACGAACACTGCACGTCTACTATTGTGCACTTGTTTTGTATACTGACTGACTGAGGACTTCAACAAAGGATTTCCAAGTCCTCAGATTTCATTTCAAAAGAATTACCACATCCTCATAAGAATTCTATTGTTCAGAGAAATTGTTAGACTTTTGGGTACGCGGATTTGAACAATGGATACAGTTATGGGGTCCTCAGTATGGGTGTAAAACACCAAATGTAAATTTTGATATCGTATACAGATCCTCACCTCACACTAAAGAAAATTCTTTCAAATGGCTTATACATGATAAAACACGCACACAAATTCATATACACTAGCAACTCAGTCTAAAGTACTTAACAATGATGTAGTTAATATGATGGAAATGATCGCACAAATTTGCATCTATAATCCACTTTACAGTAAGAAACATTCTCAAAGTAGCGGGGACAGTCTTATCCCCTTAGACTCCTCCCCAGGACGGACGTCAGCCACATTTTATTCCCCCCCCCCTCCTATAAATTTCACTAGCAGTGGTCTAAATATATATCGTGCATATAAATGTTTAACAAGTTGCTTATAATGTATGTAGAACACCAACTGGATTGAGTGCAAAGAGCCTGTGTAGGTAAAAGTATATATAATTTAGGGGGCCAGACATTTCGATCCTAACGGGATTTTCGTAGAAGGCAAACTATTTTGAAGAAGATCCTTGGGTATAGCATCCATATTGTGTCATGAAAAGTCATATTAATACAAGCGTTAATTAAACTTAATTTCTCCGACTCTTAAAATGGGGACAGAAATTTGTCTTTTTCTCGCTCACACCACGAAGGCTGGTCACGCGCCTGGTGGACATTCCACTACATCTACACCACGCCATCATCAGAGACATGGTTTCAAATTTTATGTTATGGTTTGTCTTTGTCATATATGAAATAATCTGACTTTGGAAAATAAGGTCCTTGGAAAACATTTTCTTGTCAATCAACTGCCTGGTATCAATTCTCCAGATATAAATATCATTGTTATATCGAGTCCTAACTATATAAAGCTGCAAAAACAAATTAAAGCATGTTGATGTACCATATAGTCGTACTGTTTTCACTGTTTGATATTAAACTTCCCTATCAAGAATTAACTTGTTTATCAATCTGTTTTTTACAATCAGTTTCATTCTTCCCATCAAAATGGACCCATCTGCCATTTTTGTACAGGAGGAGGTTGCTAAGATGTTATTTCGTCCACAGTAGGGACCTAACGGGAGGGTGCCCCTGAGAAATTTGGGTATAAATTGCAAATAGTCTCAATATGGTGTTCTTTTTTTCAATCTTTGAAACAAAGTTGAAGAATTTTCGACTGTTTAGGTTGTGAATGACGCACAGTAAATGTAAGAACGTAAAGTAATATTGCTTTTCAATATTCCGTCTGCCAGTGTGTGAAATCCCTCATCCGACCCCTGAGTATCTTTGATTGGGCCCCTGGCCTTTCACTATTCTAAAGCTACACGCTAATTCTCAATTTATTGGTGAAAACAAACACAAGAGGGAGTCTCATTTTCTAGGAATCTCAATCATTTGTGATCCACATCCAAATCTACAATTTATTTCATATCCATATCATCTTCGGTAAGTTTAAGAAAATTGCAGCAATAATCAAACCAATATATTACATTTGTTACCTATACTTATAGAATAAATGAGACTATCAATGCGTTGTGATCTTGGGGGGTGGGGTGGGGGATGGGTTGGGGAATGGGTCGGGGTGGGGTGGGGGATGGGCGTACCACCATTCGGAGGGAAGGGTTTCAAAGCAGTTATTACATTGGCCAATGTTTTAGTTTTATCCGGCTTTTTATGTGTGTGTCGGGGATACATTTTTTTTTTTTTCAAGACTGCTTCATTAATCTGTTCTACATTGTCGGAAAAATAATGTGCTAGTTTACGAAACTTCTAAAGTCTAAGCTGGTATTAATGCATTCGGAGCATCGATTCTGACTTGTCCGGGAGGTCAGTTGGGTCGTGCCTGCTCGGTATAGTCATGGAATATACTGTATCTAGGTTATGTAAAAGCTAGCCCTCAATTATGGTTTGAATTTAGCGACATCTCTTTTACTATAGAGGCCATTCAATGAAACTGTGCGCAAAATATTCAAAATTGAATGTACGCAGACATTTTTTTCGGTCAGGGTAGTATCTGAATGGAATGCCCTTCCACAGTCTGCCATTGATGCTACCAGTATAAATAAGTTCAAGGGACTTTTGGACAGACATCTGCAATGTAGGGGAGTTACAAGAGCTGAGCTCTCTCCCTTCTTCATCCCACACTACATCTGTCTAGTGATGAGGCGTGGGATACAGGTGAAATACAGGTGAAATCTGCAGCATGGGCATAGTTTGCTGACTGACCACTTACTAAGTTATACTAAACAATTGTGGGGAAAGACAAAACTAAAAATGTGCTGCTGTAATAATTACATTTCTTTTAATTTACCAAAATCTTTTGATGGTTTTATCGTGAACCAGCGTTAAAGGAAGTTTGTATTACATAATAACATGATGTATTACGTACTATCGTGCACCAGAATGTCGAAATCACACCTCTGAAGGATGAGACAAATTAGACATAAACTGTGTTCCAAATGAAAAAAAGTGCACTATTATCCAAAAAATATATATAATATATTATAAAATATTGTAATTATATTGTCAAAGCGCACAATATTTTGTAATTATTTTAAATTGGTCATGTGTCGTTAACTGATGCAGCTGTTAATCGACTGTATGTCTATCTCAGTAGTATAGCTTGCGAGTTATCCATATCGCGTGTGACTATTAAGGATTGGTCTGATTGACGTATTCCCAAGTGATACCAAATACAGCTTGGTAGGTTACATTTACTATCATATATGCTAACATTTGCAAAAAAATGTCAAAACGTTTTTTTTCTTTATGAATCTTCACACTCTCCAAATTCCTATATAAAATTCCCGGAAAAGGTCGAAATATAATTACTGAACGTAATATATACCATGAGTGATTGGATTAAATTGTTACTGAATTAAAAGTGACATTTTGATCGTATATAGGCAATCAGTTTTTGGGATTTCCTTTCTTTTTTGGTAATCATGTTTTACGGCAAATTACTCAATGACTTTAAAGATGCAGCCACTCTAACCATAATCTTTACCCTATATATATCACGTGATAGAGATGCAGCGAATGAGGTATGCCCTATATAGGTCATCCAATGTCATACTATAATAATTTGCTGTTTCCGATATATGACGTTTTAAATGGTCCCTCGTACAGTATAGATTGAAGACTTGAGGGATGTTTTAAAACTTTATAGCTAATGAACGGCATTGCTTTCAGTGACAATTGTGTACTTCCACCATGAAGATATCTAAAGAAAGCCCAAAAGGGGGTTGGGGGAACTAAAGCGTCTCATCTTTAAAATTATGACATCACCCATCGGCTCCCCGCTGACTTGAGGTTTCGACCAGGATATCTCCCAAGGGAACAAATATCGGCTCTCATCAGTTAAGACGAATGAGACACACCCTAAACATTATTATTGGTCAATGTAATAGAGACATCACTGCCATGAACAATCTCCCTATAAACAGTAAAGAAGATGTTATTATACATTTAGGATATAGCTCCGATTTTATGTTCTTACTGCTCAAGGCTAAAGACTTGATCAAGTCTGAATATGACGTCTACGAACCACATGTGGGTCAATAAGTTACAGAAACGTGTTATCCGCAATATAAACCAGACTCATTACATCTCGCATACTGCTCCTCTCTTTATAGACTCCAATACATTAACTTTATATGATTTGTACAAGTACCAACTAGGGATATTTATGTACAAATTTCATCATGGTCTTCTCCCACCAGCTTTTAATAATTAACTTTTATACTTGCAATTCTAGTTATCACACTTATAACACTCGTTCGATGAATATGCTACACCATCCTTGCTCTAGAACTATAGTCTTAGACATTCTCAAATTCGTAGCACATGTAGGTGTACCTTTCTGGAATTCTCTTAATCATGTCATTAAAATTTCTCCAACACTCAATACTTTTAAGCAAAAACTAAAACAATACCTACTGCATAGCAATCCATCTTAGTTATACTTCCTGTTTTTTTCTCTTATGTTTCTTTCTTTCTCTTTTCATAAGATTTTGACTTTGTTGGTTTTTTGGGGGGAGGGGTGTGGTGGGGTGGGTGATGTACTTTGCACTTTCTTTGTTACAAAGGGACCAGACCAGAAAAGTATCCACTTATTTCTGGTTCCTCTACTTCCATCTCACATATATATTATTTCAATACTCTATGTTTACTGTTTACTGTATTTGATACCATCTATATTTATCCTATACTGTTCAAAATGTAAAATAATGGAATGTAGAAATGTAATGGAATGTAGAAATAAATTCAATTCAATTCAATTCCATATTTTATGTTGTTATTTTTTTTTCTGTAATGGAGATGGCTTTTTTTGGGGGGCTATTATAATGATGGTATTGGTTTTATTCTACCTTGAAAATAGGAACCTCCCCCCCGCGCCCGCAAAAAACAAAACAAAAAACAAACAGATATATACCAAATAACCGTTAAACTATATCCAATACGGAACAACATGTTTCTTATAGCTGTGCATGCGGAGGATTTGTACATCCTAAATATCTGACATATAAGTCAAAGATATACTTGGGTTTGTGTCCCCTTTAATCAAAAACATCTCTATTACATAAGATGAATTGATTGAGGGGATTGCTTCCCTTTAAGGCAACTAGTCTCAGACTTCAGGTGTTTGAGCAGCAAGCAAGCAAGTCTAGTCACTGTTTTGGTAAGCCTGTGCAGAGACGTATGACTATATTATAATTGGGTATACTGGGTGAGGTGAGCTATTATAGGCTGGGCCATGGGCCGCCAAGTGCGGCAGAAGCTACACGGAATTTTCAAACATATCATGTTCTCTCTTAACGAATTGAAGCACAAAAGTAAAAGCCAGAAAGGAAAATAACACGACTATCCTTTTGGCACGCTTTTATTGTTTGCAGGCCGGGAATTATCGGGAGCGGGGCTCAATTTAGCCGCCCTCTGTTTTTGTACGCTAATGATTCTTGTTTTCCGGGATGCGTATATTCTCCACGATATTTCATGGAATTTGAGGTTCATTGCCGTGGTGGATATCCCTTGCTGGAAATTGTCTGTATGTGTTGGAGGGGTGGGGGGGGGGGAGGGGCAGGAGGAAAATACTCATTCAATGATCGTTGAAATTTAATTTCACATATATTTTTGATTATGCTAAACCTCAATAAACGCAATTATTTACAACCAGGCATGGACGTAGCCAGAAATTTGAATGGGGTGGGGGCAGAATTTTAACAGGGGTATTTCTCACAAAAGGAGCATTATTACACTTAACTATGGAGCGCCATGATGTACAAGAAACAAATTTCCCCAAATGCCTCTCACGTTACAGGAAATTAACAATAATGAGAATATTGTATTACGTAGCAGACGAATTTCATGGGAAAGATTGAGATACGTCGCTTAGCTTCCTTTTACCTTAAAAGAGGGCATCCTGCTTTCAGTTAAATTTTATTTTTCGGGGTACTCAAGGGGGGGGGGGTCCCGCTCCCATTGTCCCCACCCTCCCCGCTTCGTCCCTGCAACTAGGTGAAATTAAGTTAAAGTACTTGGGTGCAATGAAGAAGTCGTCCTCTTGACTTGGCGCGAATTGGTTTGTTTTTTAAAGTAAACCTTGTAGAAACAGTATATCTAGCCAAAATATCTTCAATTTTCTTACGATGAGAATTAGAAAAACCATGAATTTACCTTTAACATTTGCAACGGCCGAAGATTAGCCTTTAAGTTTGTGCTTCTGGGCTGAATAAGACAGTCGTCCTACCTACCTACCTACAGTAGGGTTTAGCTTGCAGGTAGCAGCTCCCTGAGTAGACAACACATATACTTTGCGTTCATATCATCTTTGTGTTAGTTTTCTCCCCTTACAACGATATCGTTTGAACATACGAACAGAGGATCCTTTCCCTTTCGGGCCAGCCTTAGTTTCAAAGAGCAATATATTGACTCAATAAATGTGTCTATACTGCTGAGTGATTCGTAGTCTTATTTAACTGAAGCATAATTTGGAATCAAATGAAGAGTCTTAAGAGTGGTTTAAATACAAACATATGGCCAAATATAATATCCTCCTACAATGTTGCAACAAGATTAAGTTGTCAATCTGCCTCGAACTGCAAATATTGGTATTGTACGTGATGTTAGTGATAAATTAATTTCGAATTTGACGGGCACTTCAGGGACTTACCCTAATTTGATAGATCCTCATGTCTTAGAGATAACAACCAATCAAATAAGGTGATAATTGTGATACGGCCAATGAAATAGCACAATAGAAAATACTTTGGGGAAGGTAGGGTAGTTAAGAATATTAGTATGATCAAAATTTAATACCAATATTTAGATTGAAAATAGTGCCTATTTGTTGTGATTATTGACAGATAGAACTATAAATATATTTTCAATGCTTGTGTTCTAGTTGAATCCTTGTCAAACTTGTAAGAGGTACAAAATTTGGAACAATGTCGTGAGATCATGCATAATTCTCCCTAAGGGTTTTAAGGCCGCCATATCTGCCTGCGAACTCGTCGACAAATTGTCACTGCTAATGTTAGTTTCTAGGCTAGAATTGTATAATTATCGACCATTTTCATGCTTCACTGGGAATTAGATTCGCCAAGAGTAAGTATTTCTATTAACGGCTTGTTGATGTGTGCTCCAAATTTATGAATGGCACCCAAGACGAGGTTTGTTGGCGATTAATAACGGTTTTTCATTAGGGGTCATGATTCGTTGTTTTCGTTTAGAAGGTCATGCATGATAAATACGCAGATATTACTTTACACGATACAGCTTGCAAGGTTATCTGTCGTAACCATCTCGTATTGATTTGAACTGGAAGTATTCGATCATCCATGGGGAAATGCCGCGGTTAGTGATTTGAAGGGGGTAAGGCTCAGGTTAGATGAAAACATGTTCGCTTATGTCACTAGTTATCGTAACAATGGAGTAACCTACTTTCTTTGTAGCCTAACGTATACGTCTGTTTCATGAAATTATTCATTGTGTTTGTATTTGAGCCTAGTGTTAACAGTAAATAGCTAGCATAGTATTGCATAAATGGTGAAAGGCATAGGCCTAGGCTTGTAAAGTTGTATTGACACTTACTAACCTAGCCTAGTGGCAGTATTGGAAATGCCCATATCATAGATGGCAAACAACAATTGTGTTATGTGAGCGTCCAATACAGTGATACTGTGTGAACAATAGTTCAGTAACTTCAGTGTTTACTGGTTTTAGCCTAGTCTATTTTGAAATAGCAAAGGGTAACTGTAACTAAAGTTTAGGCCTAGCCTAACGTTGCAGTTAATCCTATCGTTTGGGTATATTAGCCTACTTTAGGCATAAAACTATTACAAAATTAATAGACTATGATGCAACAGTGACACAGGGAATGTAGGTTTGGCTAACATGAACGAGTAACATAGTAGCAACACTGATTTCTTTTTTGTAGACATTGCACATCCTATGCAGTGACCAAATAGTTAGTTGGGCCCTACCTGCTTTTAAGGCAGAACACTGTTAACTAGCCTAGCTGTAAGCCTATGTTGTGGTCACCTCCAACCCCTTTAGACATTACAATGAACATTTGAGGTGAAACGTTCACTCCACAAGGCCTAGGCCCGATCAGTTTTATTTACAAGCAACAACATACTGTGTAACGTTAGTGATGTTGTAGGCTTAAGTTCAACAGCTAGGTCACCCAAAGGGTTTTTGCTGATATAGATTATTACATTTTTGTGGCTTATTACATGTTTCATATTAGGAAAGAGAAGTAGCCCAGCTAGAAGACTTAAAAGATGCCTTTAGTAATACTACTTAAGTACATTGCTATGTGTACAACGATCAAGAGATTTGACTACATTCGACTTGTGTCATTGGTCCTGTGTTCATATTCAGTTGCAATATCATGGAAAGGAAGGAAACATTACTTGTATATTTTCCACAAGTTGCTTAAATTCAATACATTGCTGATGGTGTAAAATGCATGGATGTTCCGTCAACTCTGCCCTTGTGAGCTATTGATTGAAAGTGCAATGACTCACTGAAAGTTCATTAAGATGACTAACAGAGGAAAGGATTGAATTGAGTATCAGTGATCTAAAGCTTGTAACATACTTGTGACTTTATGTTACTAAACATTCTGTGGAGAAATTATGTAGACAACCACTAAGTTTCAACTTTTGTATTGCAATTTTCAGATCTGTGATACATAAACTTTAAATGTATATTCTTGCAAATTTGTGTAGTAACTGAATAGACTATTTACAGTGTTTTAGCTGTGATGTACCACACTTTTTACCCTGGTGACATTGTTTTGTCATCTTTGCCCCCTCCCTCCACCAGCAACAAAGCAAAAAGAAATTAATGGACAGTTTTTTAAGAGACCTGCAAACTCAATAAAGATTGTGACAACCCTGTCACATGTCTTCCGTTTGACCGAGCATGTGTTTGGGAATTTTTGAAATGTTGTGAATAAGACTTTAAACCAACTTATGAGTTTAAGGATTGTGTTCTGCAAAGTATGCATGACATGCTGCTGTAACTTCTAAGATAAAAATTTCAGTGTTTTGCCATTAGAATTAGCTTCTGATTTCAGTTGGAACATCATGATCAGTGATTACACCTTAAGTTCTATGATGCTGTAGGATTCAAGGAATCGTTGCTGTAATGCTTGGAATACAGTATGTTGATAAGTAAAATGAAAGAGCACACAAAAGACACTAGTTGTAGTAGGATAGGGAATAGTTCCCAATACTATTGATTCCCACCAAAGGACCAGGATGAAGTCCAGATACTTTTGGTAGCAAAGAGCTGTATCCAATGAACAAGTGTCTGAAACAGTTCCTTCCGTGAACAGCGATGATGCAAGAATTGACCAATCATTCCAGAGTTATGTTATATGTCTGTCATCATCAAGCTCTTGTGTAAGAGCAACATCTGTTACTTAAATTTGGAAAGCTGATATGAGAACTTGTGGAATACATATTACCTCCTGAGTGTAAAATAGACTCAAAATTGATGATGAACTTGAAATTGAAATCCATGAACTGTGCAGATGACGATGCACCTCACTCAATTTGAAAAGATTCTGAAGAGACTTTGGACCAGCTTGAACTTTCAGGATTTGAAGAGCACCTGCACTCAAACCTTCAAACACTAAACTAGATGATGGTGTGTACTAGTAGAGAGATATATAGGCTATTATGAAGCTCCCTTCATAAACAGAAGCCAATCCCATAGCTCCTTCCATTCACTGAAACCATTCATGTCTCTTCACTGCTTCATTTAAAATTTGAAGTTCTCTCCGATTTGATTATCACATCTTCTCTATTGCTTGACATGTATCTCGGCTGGTCTGCCCACAGTAGCCAGATTGATCATACGATTCTTTTGAAGTTGCACTACCTCATTTACTCTCAAAGGTAATGGAGAAAAGAGCATATCAAATGTTGTGAGAGCTCAAGCCTTGCTTCCCCCACCATCTCACCCATCCTTTAAAACGAAGTTCAGTAATCTTCCTCTGATTTGATGTTCACTTGTTTGCTTCTTTTGTCTTTCTATTGTGCTCATTTTGTGTGACTTGTGTAGTGATAATAATTTTAGCTGTTTGCAGCTTGGCCGCAATCCGAACAAAAGTAGTACACTACTTCACTCAATTTGTGGGCAATTTCTCATGAACAACAAACAGTAGATCCATTTGGTATAAAGTTTTATCATGCACATTACTTATCATACTATTGGGCTAACAGTCTTTGAAATGGACAACCTGGCCTTTGTTTGTTCGTTCAGTTTTGTACATAGTTAAATGCTTCTGAAAGCCTATGAAGTGTAGACATTTTTTGCATATTTAGGAGACTCAACTTTTCAGTGCAATCAAGAAATGATTGTACATAGAAAACATGTACCTGTAACATGGCAAAAAAAGAGGGATGGGGTATGGTACTGACTAGAGGAGCACCTCATCATTAAACACTACTTCCAAGTTGAAAAACTTAACCCTAATATTGAATATGTGGGATGAGGAATATAGTTGAATACAAAAGTGTAGCATGCCCATGGATGGCTCTTATCTCGTTATAAGTATCGAAGAAGGCACAACGTGTCATGAACTCCGGACATCCTTAATCCCTGATGGTACTAAAAGCCTAATCTCGTAAGAATGATCCCATCTGAATATCTAAGAGCTTATCAGTTTCAAGAATCATTTGCTGCTCAGAGATCTTAGCAATCATTGCATTTCATTTTCTGCTTGATACTCTCAACTGTGTAGATTCAAAAATAGACTTGATTATTCCACTAAGTCGGTTATTTCTGTCAGTTTCGTCCTGTTGACAACACTACATTTGTAAGCCCATTAGTTATTTACCATTAGTTCAAAGATGTACAACAACCTATTGTGTGGTATGGTAAATATGAACTATGTATGTGATTGATTGACTCCATGAGTAACGTATGGTTACAGCAGAGATGAAATTCAAAAGATTAATTTGAGAGAAGAAGCGTATAACACAAAACAATTTGTTAGTGATTCAGAGGTGATTTTAATGATGTTGTCATGGTAGGTTGCATGTGTATCTTTGTCATTTAATGAGGTAGTGATTTGCTTCACACATGTACTGCAGAGTAGCAGGTAGGCTATTTGGTATATACAGTATATATATATATAGTTCCGTGAGATATGGTATGCTGCCATCTTTTAGGCTTTACATGCTATTTTACGAGTGCCAGAGGTGTAAGAGGTATATTCTAATGTGCATGATTAAGAGAATGCATGTATACATACAGTGTGGTGCTTGTAATAGCAACATATATTGGTGATTAAATGACACAGTTCTCCCAACACATGCATGTGACACAGTGTTGAAGTGCTGTTAAGTGAAACGTTGGGAGCTCTGAATATGTCAAAACGGTTCAACCCAAGAGGCATTGTATGTACAGTAGTGAGTGGTTGTTGAACTAGTGTCGATTATATGTTTTAGTACACAGTGCAATAAAGTAATGTATACCATTGTAGAACCATTATTTTGCAAGTAAGAGTGAGCCTGTACTTGATGTGCTTACATGATACTAAGAAAATACAGGTTAGAAATGGGGGTTGGGTTGGGTTGGGGGGGTGTGGAAGAGCGGGAGGGGCTGGAAGCAGAGGTGTAGGTAAAAGTGCATGTACCTGTTCAAGTTCAGTCAATACTCAGCTTGAATTTTAAAGCCTAATTATTTAAAGTATACAAAGTTGTGCGTGCATGTAAGTTGACATGTACTGTAGACTCTTACCATGTAAATCGTTTTCATAATCACTGTACCCACTTTGTCCTTTATAACAATCAATAGATTACTCTTGTAGGTTCATGTGTGAAGTGGGTGCAATATTTTGTAATCTTACTGGTTCAACCGTACCATTCAAATCCCATTCAATCAATTGGCTAACAGTTAAGTTACTTGTTAAATACAACCAGAAGTGTTGACAGCACTGTACATATTTACATACAAATAAGTGGGGTACTTTGTAGAAGGACACCTATAGTGTTAGGTGTTGATTTTCAGAGTATGAAAGCTTAAATTTTCTTTGAAAACACATTATACAGCATAAAACACACAGACAAGCTGGAGCTAAGTGAGGTCTATGCCCTTAGTCAGTGGAAAAAAAGAAATACAATGCGATGAATAAATAATGCTTACAGTGCATGTCGCTTAATCCCGTATTGTGTTGGAATGTATATTGTGTAAGAACAATGCAAGTTCAGACACTCTCGTGAAAGAAATTTGGTCGTTGATTAATGTTCACATGCAGTTGTAATATCTAGTGCACGAGTTTAGATCAACAGTAGGAAGTGACTATAGAGGGAAATTCCCATGAAGAGGATCAGTAATGGCTATTTGTAATTTGTTCATTGTTTCACAACTGTCAGTTAAGAGAAATTGAGTAGTTCCTGATGATAAACTTTGGCATTTGTGGATTAGGGAATCTCCCACACATACTGTATGATGGTGTAACCAGTTTAACAAGTTCCTATTCACATGTTATAATGTATATTTCTGAATACCATATAGGTGAGATTAGCAACTTGGATTAGCAACTTGAGATTAGCAACATTAACAACTTGGTAATTCTTTGCAGGTTTAATTTAATTCTTTTGTGCATTCATCCCTTTTATAAGATCTTTCTTGTATTTTTGCTTTAAAAAATCTTCTCTTATTCGATCTAATTGCTCTTCATGGCGAGCTGTTATTGCCCATGTTTGTTGCTATATAAAGTTTATTTGAAGTTTGTTTAAGATGGCATCGATGATTTAACTGATCTTTTTTTACATACCCACAATAAGTATTATATCATTTTTATTGTTGAGATGTTTGAATATTATGAGAATCTTTGTCCTTTCCTGCTAAATTCTTGAGGGAAAGTGGATGAGCGGCGACTACACAAGAACTATTACCACTATTGTTTCTGGAGGCTTCATTTGTAGATCTATATCTGAGCAGAAAGTCATTTACATGAGTAGAGATTGATGTTGAAATGAGTAGAGATAATAAGTTCATTAGTGGTCATGAAAATATTTGTGTTGTGTCAACAATGCCTTACACATGTCACAGTTAGTTCAATGGGTACATAGAAGCTTATTTTAAGGTAAGCACATCATTCATCCTATGGGAGTGAGTGAGTGACCCAAATGTGGGTCACGAAAATTATCTGTGGGTCGTAGAATTTTCCATGTATTGGAAAATTGAACTTTTTAAAGTTTTTTTTTTATAACAACAAGTCCATAGTCCAAGCTAGCTCAATTTCATTCTGAGCTTGGATTCAATTTCTGACGGTGGGGCATCTGGTGGGTCATGGGCGATCTAGTGGGTCATGGCTCAGTCCTCAAGAAAAAGAAGAACCTGGGTGGTGGGCTTAAGAAGTTTGCAGACCTCTGGTTTTAGTGCAAATTAGTTTTTGCATTTTATGAACTTGTTGCTACAGTGTCTTGTTGTGGTATATATGTGATGTATAAATTTGGTCTTTAGATAGGAATTGTTGTAACATACATAATAAATCCATTTGAAGAAAGTGCAGATATATTCAGCATTTTAAATTTTGAATTGTCTCATTACCTCTAATGATATGAATTCCATGCTAACACTCTTTGAGTTGACAAATAAAAATTTGTTTGTTATTGTTTAATATATTTTTGAATGATGGGATCATCATTGAAAATCAGTATGGTGGTAGCAAGTACTGTACCTGCATTTGTTGGGACACTGTGATGACAGAATCAATACTTCTCAACCAGACACTTACACAGGGTTTTAATAAAAAATTTCCCAAGATATCCAAGCAAAAATCACTTTGTCTTGGAAGTTGTTCTCTTAAGTGGAAGGGAAATAAAATTGAAATTATGAGACTGAAGGGAAAAGTTGAACCACAGTCATGACAAGTTTTTTGTTCTTCTTTTCTTTCAAACAGTTGTACAATTTGCTGCTGCTTTTGGAAGTAAGAGTTGTTTCTTTTGAGGTCACATCCAGTAACAAACTCTAGAGGTAAACATGATTTTATTGTTTCTTTAGAGAGCATTTTAAGTATTCAAAATGTGCTCTGCCCCCACCTCCCCTTTTCCTTGCTTCTTCCTCAACGTATCAAAGTACCATTTAACCATTGCATCTCACTGCTTTATTTCTAATCGTGTATTTTTCATGATTTTAAATGTACACTACTCCTAAAGGACAACATAACCTTACATTACGCCTGTGCATTTATACAAAAGTTGGTTCTGACTTTCGAGGTTCTATGTGTTATGGGTACATTCGGTATCTACTGCAGTTTGAGTGAACAGCGTGCCAAGGACTTTTCGTTTTGCATCTTCTTGAATGTTTTAAAAGTAATACAACATTTGATTGGTTGCAACCATTTTAGGATCTTTCAGATATTACCAATTTTGTGATAGTTTGGCTCAGTTCTGCTTAGTATGTTATTGATAATCGGCAATGTGTGCTTCACAACATAACATACTAGGTGGACTTCCATGGAATGAATTTGTTTCAGTACTTGAGCTGTGACTTTGAACTGTAAATTGTTCAATGTAAATATTAACAAACATCAATGAGATTGATGCGATACTGAATTAAGGGGATAAAGTGCAGCATATATTCAATGTATTTGATTCTCAATTATCAGTGGAATGTGGCCAATTTTTCGGCTTTCATCCCTGGGCATCATTGGCAGGGCAAATCTTAAGGATTTTTTCCCGGTTGTCCGACAAAATGTAGCAAAATAACAATGAATGACCAATATGTAGACTGTAGGTTATGGTTTGGTGAATAGAACACCAGCCTTGGCCCAGTAAACACTGCTTTAGGTAGATCATAGGCATACAACTTTTTTAGTGTTTTTTATAATCTCCAAAGGGATGGATGGCAACATCAATTTATCTTTTGACCTATTTGGGGGTATTTAGCTACAATGCAATCTGAATTTGACATAAGCAACTAGTTGACAGCCAGACGACCACAAAAGCTTATTTTGGTCTTCCGAAAAGAAATGTGGTTGTCTTAGACGATTGGGACACCATTGCCCTGTTTGGTTTAGACCTGTCAATTGACAAGTGCTGATTCTTATACAAGAAACTGTATTCTTAGATTGTTTCTCCCAAATTATGTAACATAGATCAACTCAATAAGGGGATGGGGGGGGGGGGGAATGGCATGAAAACTAGTAAAATCTGTTAGTTTGTCTTTGCAGTGAAATGAGTTTCTAAAAGGGAAAGTTTATCAAAAATCTGAGGTGGTCCTGGATGTAAAACATTGTGACAATGTCTTCAAAACTATTGCCAAATTATAGCTGTTGGCACTAATGGAGATTTAGACCTCACCACAACATTTAGTTAACAGCAAACCACAAGAGGGTTCCTACAGTATATATTGCTATTGTATCAATGGCTATAATTGCTATTTAGTACAGACTGCAATCCACAAAAGCAGCTTCAAAGACTCGATCTTTAATGTTGCTCCCGCTTTCAATACTTCCCTGCTCAACTTCAAATACATAGGAGGTTTTATACAGTACTTAGCTTTAGTCGATAACTTAATGCCTTCCATATATATTTGGAAATTAATTTGCTCAACAAGCTTAGTGTGTAATATGAGAATCATCGCAGAGCTCCAAGGTTACACTACCTATCGGCAATTTCGTAAAAGGAAATTAAATTGAGGCCATATTGGTTCCATCTGTAAGTTACAACTCTTATGTGCTTTTGGGCCTAACCTACTGTACTGTGTAGTGATGTATTCAACCTGACAATAGGCTGTTACAGGCAAAAAAATGGCCTTTACCATAAACTTTGTGCAGTTCATGATACAGTCTGTTGAGAACAGAAAGATTGTATCCAAACTCACAGGTGCACAACACAACATTTAATGTATTCCAAAATGTTGTCAAGACAATAGAGGATCTTGCATTTGAAATGTTTGAGGAGCAAAGAGGTGTAAACCAGTTTCATCAAGATCTGTCTGTATCTACCACAACTAGCAGTCTGGTAACCTTTGACATTGCTGCTTATTACCCTCCCCAGAGATGCCAACCAGTACGATTTTATCGTATTTAGTACTATAAAACAAGTGAAATACGATAATACGATATTGCCTCTTGAAAATACAATTTTTCATCATTCAAAAAAAAAAAAAAAAAAAAAAAAAATTTAAAGGAAGCGGAATCACATAGAAACATGTACAAGTAATCCCCCAAACCCCGACAAACACGTTGAACAACGAGCCTACATGGGCGGGAAATACGCGGAATCGGCAGCTTTACAATTTTCTCATTAAATGTTAATGAAAAAGCAAAAATTTTACTTGCCCGTTCTTACCAGTAAAACATTTTTCTGACATTTTACTGGCCTGGTGCCAATTGTAGTGTCGAGTTTTCGTGAAAATCTGATTTTTCTCTCCAAAATCTGTTTTTTTTTACGATATTCAGTCTGTTTTTTTTTGTGTCAAGAGGTTGGGATCTCTGCCTCCCACATCCTTTAATACCATCTACCATTTACCATTCAAGGGTTGGATAGCACATGCACTTCAGGGTTTTAATGCTTTCTACAATTTGCAAAGGTCAAGGTCAAGGAATCATGAGGTGAGAGAGTCTGGAGTCATTCTGTTTCATTATCTTAGTTGATCCTTGTTAAAATCACTAACATGAATGTTTATCATCAGCTGATTCTATCAATTGTTGATTTTAACTTCCAATTGTTGATTTCACAATGAAATACCGTCGCTATGAGATCATGGGGGAAAACGATAGAAAACTAAACAGATTCCACTACCCGGTAATAGCACTGTATGACCCTGTCCCTGATAAATGAGTGTTCTGAACAGTAATGATCTGCCAACCAGACGAGGCTTAATTTATCGTTAACATTTCTATAAGGAAAGCGTCGAAGCGATAATACTGATGGTATACAGTTAACGATAAGATGAACAGCATCGACATACAGTACGCTTAATGAAATGTAGTATATGAAAGTGCACTCTCCAAAGTGAAATTATGTACGTGAATGTATCTTGCCAGCCAGCCAGCTGTTGTGAACCGATGGTTCAACAATTGAAGCAACACTTGTGAAAATTGTGACTTAAATTCACTTTTCAGACTGCCGTTAACTACAGTCTGGTTATGAGTTGTTGATTGTGGAGCTGTAAACTATTACCTTTGTCCGTTTTAATTAATTATTGTGAATATTGTGACTTAAAGTAATTAAATTGGCAGAGCTCTATATGGACATACAGGGGACGACACCAGACCTGTAGCAAAAAACAGTTTAATGGATGATTACCATCTTAAGCCCCACATTTTCTCACTTTAGTCACATTGAAAGTAAACATGTACATGTATATATACACACATGTATATATACACACATGTCTGTATATATACACACATGTGAAATCCAGTTACAACAGTACAGTAAAACTGTCCTTGTATTTCCCGCAGTGACCAAGTCCTGTGAATCAGGGAATGACTTATCCTGTATCGTATCGCAATGACTTATCCTGTATCGCATCGCACAATGCTAGATGCAAAATGCGCAAATTGCTTTACAATTGCAAAGATGTACATACAGCTTTTGTACTTAGGAATCATATAGCATTTTCAAGGGAAGGTTTCAGACCCTTCAAAACTGCAATTCAAAATCTGAATACGAAATGATTCCCTGTGAATACTGGATATGATAATAAATAAATAGTCATATTTATGGCAGTAGTACTGTATGTATCTTTTTACTGGCTCTGGTTACATCTTCCAGTCTTACCCTGCACTAGGCAATATGTTTCATATATATATATATGTGGTGAACCAGGGCCCTTGCCTACCAGTTCCTTTAACAGGTTATCCACTTTTTAACATAGTAAGTCACAAAGTTGTCGTTGCTGCGAGTACTCTTATCTTTTGTTTTTGCTTTTCCCCTGGCAGATATTCGGTCTTTTGAACAAGAGCAGGATCATACCGTGGAGTAAATGATGATGTAATTTCGGTTTGAATAGAATTTGCCCTTACACCTGGAGGATGGCACGATGGTGAGGGAAGCTGAGTCTTGTCTGGCTGACCCAAAACACACCCAGTGGATCCTCGAGGCGATCAGGAAAATCCGCAAGCAGAAGCAGCGTCCCTCTGAAGAGCGCATCTGCAGTGCCGTGCGCATCGGTCGCGATATCAGAGACAGCTGTGTCCTTGAACAGCTGAAGCTGTGCGTTAGAGATGGGAGTGTGATTAAGTTTGAGAATAAAGGCGTAGCCTCATATAGGGACCCCGACGGAGCCTCTGCCATGCGGGGCCGTCGCAGTGCGAACCATGAGAAAAATCCCAATCACTTGGGAAGAAATAGTGACCTCCTCAAACTCATCAAGAATGTGATTATCGAGACAGGTGTCGGAGGGTTGACTATAAAGGGTGTGGAGAAGTATGTGCGGCAGCACCACCGGGTGGACCCGACACTCGATTCAGACCTCGGGAGTCAGCTGACCCTAGCTGCAAAGAAGGGCCTGGCCACGGGAAAACTCATCAAGGAAGGCAGGCTGTTTAAGGTCCCAGATGATCATGATGATTCTCACAGTGAGGCAAGTATTGCTTGACTATGTACATGATTTACAAGAGCAGATGTTAGTAACTGTTTTTTAAGCTATTCTAGAAGTGACAAAATAAAGACAAGCTCCAGGAGAAGGTATTTAAGGTATTGTGTTTTGTCTACAAGGTATTTAATCCATACCTGGTAATTTTAGCCAGTACTGATGTTACTGGTATTTTTCCTCTCACCTTTAAATGACACTCGGCGATAGAGAAATGTTTACTCTGAGGTCTTGTGAATATAGCAGTTTCCTCCTTTCAACCACTGAGACATAATATACTTTTTTTGCCCTTTGCTTGTCTCCACTGAGTCCACTCTATAATATTTCACTTTCACTATCTACTTGTACCCAGCCTGCAAGAAGTGGAAATTTAATTTCAAGCCTCCTAGGTCTTGATTTTTCATCATAGATGGATCTATCAGGGTAAGCCAGAAAAGAAACAAAGACTAGAGCTCCTGGCTTTTGTCTTTAGGCCGACTAATACATACAATTTGTTGATGTATGTAATATGATAGGGCTTTGTTGTCATCCATCTCATTTCAAGTGTTGCTTTGTACCATCTGTTTGTCTGATTGACATGATTCTTTTGTCTTCTAGGTTAGTATCTTTGAATGAGTAGCCCACTTGTAATACACTCTCTTGTTCGGTGATGGTCTTGCTTGTCTGGTAGTTACAGTTTCCAGTGATTAATGAAGCAGTATGCCAATTAACTCTTTTGATGTATATATTGTAGTAGGTTACAGTCTTATGATCTCTTAATGTCACAGTCAGGAACATACCTGCTGGTATTAGAGAAACCCAAGAAGTGTCATTTCCAGGTGTTCTTAGGCACTGTGACTGACTTCCTCATCATGTCCAATTCAGTAGTAATTCTATACCGTTCGGTTGACTGGATTTACCATTTTAGCAGGTACCGTACAGTTCATTGCACATGAAGAGCTGCTTTCATCCTGATGGTGCATGCATCACTTGCCGTAATTTATTTAAGGAAGTCTGGTTTTTCCTCAGTGTGACAACATATATATGTTGTGCCTGTTTTTTTTCCCCCTTTTTTGCTCTACTAGAAAAACTGATGAGCTATCGCAGTGGTCTGATGCAGGCCTGTAGCCAGGACGGGGCACGGCCGTTCCCTCTCTCCAAATATTCTTTATAAATTCTTGGCTACGGGCCTGGTCTGTTGTCTATCCATCTGTTTGCTTGTGTGTCTGTCTGTTGTTGTTCAATGTACTTACAGTAGCAGCCATTTGTGTGTTGTGTTGGGGAACTCGTGAAAGGTCATCAATGGGGGGTCATTTTGGGACATTTTTTGTAAAATTAATATTGCCGGTTCAGAGATGCAATTAATATTGTTGAAAGTATGCAATGACTAGATTGCAAAGTGCTTCATTTTGCAGTGATCAACTGGATCAACAGGAATGTATGTGATTAACTGTCATCCACAGCTTGGTCCTTTCAATTTACATTGTTCCTTTCCTCCCTGAGAGTCTTCAATCAACATACATGTACTGTACACTCTCTCCCTCATCTACCCAACCTACAGAGGTTGGTAACATTAATATGAGCACTAGGTCCCCTATAATGACCTAGTGTTAAAAATGTTACCAATCCTGGGATCAGTTGGAGACAGGAAATCAATGTTGCACATAAACTACCTCACATTCTTACCTTCAACAGAATTGAATAAACAACAAAGTTGAACATAGATCTGCTTGTTTGGGGTTCAATTTTGATTTCTCTGTGCGGCATTCAGTCATTCCGTCCGTCCATCCGTCAGTCAACTAGTTTGACGTGCCAGGACTGTGCAACAGCACATTAGGAGTCGCTATCAAAGAATTGTTGTTACAAGTGTAAATTTATTGGTCGTTGCGCCTCAGGCCGGGAAAATCTGTAACAACAAGGATCTGTAGGGACATCAATTCCATCATTATTTTATAAAATTTCACACAAGTTCAGATGTTACAAAATATCTAGACAGTGCCAAGTATTGGTTCGGAGATAACTTGCAAATAATTGTAAATTTTAAGTCTGAAGGTACTTTCAGAATCCTCTTAACCTTTGATCAAGTTTTACTTTCACAAACTTTTTTATATCGTGATCTATGGTGATAGAACTGTTCTTTCAATACTGACATAGCACTTCCCCTATCCCATGCAATTTTGCTTTCAGACATATTGCATCTTAGCTGCAATAATTTGCACAATAAATGCT
Organism: Apostichopus californicus; assembly: GCA_020650975.1. NCBI lineage: Eukaryota > Metazoa > Echinodermata > Holothuroidea > Aspidochirotida > Stichopodidae > Apostichopus > Apostichopus californicus. The sequence continues at coordinate 16,894 of JAIPMN010009389.1, read as the reverse complement.
CATTGCATTTGAAACTTAGCTTCCCTATTCACCAGAAATGGAAAAAAATTGGTTTTATGTTTGTTGCATTTAGTTTCACAACAGATGCTGAAGCCTGTTTAAATTCCTCTCATTCTTTCAAAACAAACAACTGTAACTTAAACTTAGATACAAAACGATAACAGGAAAAAACAAAATTATTTCAAATTTTAAGATTTATATAGGATTATTTTGAAGTCATCTGAACCTTTGTGCACCTTTACACGCTGGCCTAGTCATCATCGTCCGACAAGAAAAGGTATTTACCCTCGTCAAAATTCCAAGAAATAATCAGTTAAAACTTCCTTTTGTTTAACAATTCTACAGGAATACAAGGAAAAGAAAAAGAAACAAAAACATGTATGCACACAAATTTATTACTGCTTTCCGAGAATTTACATTTTTTCGTTTTCAACATACCCAATCGGTTTTTCCCTGGCAATTGAATTATCTATTTTATTTTGTGTAAGAGTCTGTAATTGTTTCCAAACTCAAATTTGTTTGCCACCATCATGTCAAGATCTAAACTCCCCGTTTGATAAATTACCATCATATTTAATCTTCAGTTAAACCTCCTGAAGTTTGCTCCTGGCAGGAGAGAGGTTGAGCGAGCCTTCTTAGTTAACGAATCCAGCGTTGGCGTGGTTGTTCGTCATATTTGCCGTGTCGTATTAACTGATTTGTTCTGTTGACATTTGCAGAGCTGTGATTTAATTGAAGAATGAGCGGGTTTGATCCATCAACAGTTTCATATTTTTTTGCTTCCTCTTAAATGTATGGAAAGGCGTCTGTCGGGTTACAAGAATTTAACGATACAGGCTCTCTTGTTTTTTTTCATATCTGGTCTACTGTACGTAGCAACTGTGTAACTGTCATATGTAGAGCAGCAGAAATTAATTCGCTGGAAAGGTTGGGTAAAATATATTATGTTCAGTATGTAGAGTATGTAGGGAAATCCAGTTCTTGGTTCTTGAGGGTCACGTTATAGTCTGTCCTGTGTGTACTTGCTGTGATTTACTACACAATACAGCATATTAGGAAACCAGCATTCGGTCAATGAAAAGTGTCTTTTCAATAATTAATACCATAACGTAGGGACTGATTTTTAATAAATTGTTTTTCTAGTCCATTTTTATGGTACCTTTTAGCAATCCATCAAAATGTCTCCTTTTATGTTGATAACAAGAGAAACCTATGCATTAATGATGGCGCGTGTATGTGTGCGTTTGTTTTGCTATCTGACCGAGGACTTGAACAAAAGAATTTCAGGTCCTCGGTTGTGATTTCTAAAGAATCACCACGTCCTCGGAAGAATTCTATTGTATGGGGTATTGTTAAGGTTAGGGTACGTGGATTTGAACAATGGAAAATACAATGGGGTCCTCGGTCTGAATGTAATACAAACGTGTGTGTAAGTGTGGTTCCCTGCTGGTAAACACAATATTTCAAGAAGGGTAGCTTTTATGAATCTAATATAGAGCGTGTACTGTAGATGCCCCATATCGAGTAGAAAAGCCCTTTTGTTTATGGTGTATGTCAAAGGTCATCTGAGACCACCAGAGGTCATAACTGTGGAAACCTTGTAAACACAATATCTAAAGGTATGAAGCATGGGAACTTTTCATACTTGGCATGTGGGGAATTATAGTGATTGGAATTGTTTTTGGTGGGGGTCAAAGATTATTTGAGTTCAACACTGAAAACATTGTAAACACGATATCTCAGATAAGGAAGTATGAAAACTTTTTATACTTGGCATGTGTATGCTTCATATTGAGTAGAAGAAACCTATTGTTTTTGGTGGCGGTCAAAGTCATCTAAGTAGAAGAAACCTATTGTTTTTGGTGGCGGTCAAAGTCATCTGAGGTCACCAGAGGTCAAATACTCAAAACCTTGTAAACACTATTACTCAAGATGGGAGCATGTGCATGAAGACGCAGCAGCTTATAGTTTGTCGTGGAGGTCAAAGGTCATCTGAGGTAACCAGACATCAAACACTGAAAACCTTGTAAACAGGATATCTCAATATAGAGTTATGGATACTTCTGATACTTATGATTTGGATGTGTTATATTGAGTAAAAGAACTTGTTTTAGTGGAGGTTAATGTCATCTGAGATCACCAGAGGTCAAATATTGAAAACCTTGTAGACATGTAATCTCAAGTTGGGAAGCATTCATGAGTCCTTTCATACTCGGCATGTGGATGCATTATGTGGAATAGAAGAACTCAATTGTTTTTTTTTTGTAGAGGTCGAAGGTCATCCTGATCACCAGCGGTCAAACTCTGAAACCTTTCAAGCATGATATCTCATGGTAGGCTAGCAACATGGCTACTTCTCATTACATGGTCTAGATGGATTTGCGATATATATATAATACAAGAAGCCCGTTGTTGGTGAGGTCAAAGTTCATGTGATGTCAAACTCTTTAAACATGATATCGCAAGGTAGGAATAATGGATACTTCTCATACTTGGTGTGTGGATGCATCACATTGAGTACAGGACACCTATAGATTGTTTGTATTTGGTGGAGGGTGTGTATTGCCACATATGTCAGTAGACTGACCTGTGTTTATCAAGCCACCTTGTAATTGTACATCAAAATAGTGGCTCAGGACATAAACATTATAAGAGCTATTTCTGTTGAACAAGAAGAAGTCTAGTGTAAAGAGGTCATCCAAACCTCAATGCATGTTACATTCTGGTTATGGGTTATTATTCCTTACTCTTCAGGGTGAAAGAGCTTTTAAACATCGAACTAGGGACTGCCAGCCCAGTTACTATATAAATAAAATAGTCGTCCTTTGTTCATGAAATCTCAGCATGTATTGTCCCACTTATTAGAAGGGTGGGTGGGTGTCTTAAAGCCACATTACCTGGAGACTTTTATGGATGGGACACAGGTTACCTGGTGAATGTTTACTTCATTTAAGCCCCTATCCCTCCCCTCCTCTTCACAGATAATTTGATCTATTGCTTTGGTGCTGATACAAACAGCTGCTTTACAGAGCAGTACAACAGTCAGAGAATGGAAAATAAATCATAAACTTGTTAATGGATGACAAATATGCAAAACAAATTCCTTTTGATATATATTGCAGACTGTTAAAAACCACCGCTATTAGTCCAGTTTGTAATTCTATAACACTTGAGGAATAACCCTTAAAACAGCTGATGTTAATCCAAAAGCTTCAAAGTGACTGGGCTATATACAGTAGTCTATACACTGACAATTAGGCCAGTTACTCAGATGCAATGACCACTACACTCACTGAGAAAACAACACTTTTATGGCCACAAATGACATACATGTTTCTCATGTGGTTTAAATTTATCAAGGACAATGGTGAGCTGAATGCCATTTAAGGATCCTATGTTGTTTATGTTAATAGAACATGTTTTGATTGAGTGATTAGCATATACACAACAAAGGTTTCACATTAACGTAATTATGGCATACACAGATTAGCCGACCTTCCATACCATCAATTTAGCCTTAAATGGAAGCATTCTAGAGATTAAACATATTTAAAAGGTGAATGATTCTGAAGAATTGGATTAGCTGTAGGAACTTTCCTAGTACTGTTTATTAATGTTTAATGTTTATTGTTATTTTTTTGGACTATAACAAGACGAAAATTATGCATCTAAAGTTATCCTTAAACATGCATGTATTGCTAGTGTCCTATGACAGTTTGCCAAACTTGTTTATACCTGTAAATACAGATATCGGCTGATCACCCAACCCTATAAAAACCCTCTAAGTAATCATCATCAACAACAAGTAGTAGTAGTCTAATGTCATTGAGTTTTAACCACCAAGGTCAGCACTAAGAAAACAGAGACCATAAAACAACTCACTGATAGGTATTACATTGATGAATCATCCTTCCAGACATTCCTTCATTTCCTAAAAAAAAAGAAGATACACATCATGTCTGCAATTGCAGATTCACATCAAGGACAGTCCAATCTGTCTGTTTTTACCTCCATGATCTGATCAGGGAGCTGTTAGAGTAGCAGCTCCCTGATCTGATGAGCAGTGTTCTTTAAAGCAGCATTTTGCGTTTGGTCGCCGTTTTCTACTTTTTTGACATGTCCATCAAGTTTTTTACATATATCAATCACAAAACAGCAAACTAAGATATTAGCCAAGTTTTTCCCTGCCAACAACATTAATTGGCGAGTAATTAAGGATATTTGCAGAGAATGAGAACAGTGTCCACGACCAATTCCACAATTAAAATTAATCACATACAGTTCCGCCAAACCCACTAGTTTGAATTCAACCAATCAGAGATGCAGGATTAGCTGTGAGCCGTGGCTAAAAATAGATTCAAGACTTTGCGTTGGTACAACCGGGGAGTTGTTATGGAACTCCCTGGTACAACTGCCATATAGACTGTACACAAATCAAGCATGGTGTTATATTACGTATTAGTCAATGACGTTCGTAGTGTTTAAATATTCATATTATGGGCGAGATTTATTGGGATCCCAACGGAAATTATCTTGGAGAAAAACAAAGTTGAAAGTTGCAAATTTTTCGACTTTTATGCCACCATTTGAAGTAAGATTTAAATAGATAAGCTAGTTATATTTGTCGTTACGGCATAGTGGAGTCAGCGAGGTTGAGAAAAATCATAGAAAAGGACGCAAAATGCTGCTTTAAGTAGTGCATTTGTGTATTCCATCTTCATTATGATACATTTAACCAGACTTCTATTTGATTTTCAGTGTAGCCCCTCTACCAGGATTCATGAATGTGATTCCCATTAGTCACTGAATTGCCCCTTTCTTTACCACATGCCAAGGCCAAAGGAAATCAGACCCTTTTTTTAATGGTCAGGCCTTCTGTTAACATTCTTTGTATTCTCCAAAATTGCACAGAAGGATGTTTGTCACATTCCTTTTAGCAACAAGAGTCTATAAATTTTGCCAACTGTTTTCTCCTTCACACCCTCTTGGCCAAGGTACTTGACAATAGAGGTAATTTCAGAGTGACCTTTCCCTGGCTTAAGGTCACATATCCTTGGCCACCCTCTGTGTATGTGGTTTAAAAAAAAAACAACTCTTGTACAACCATATGTATTGAAATTGCTTTTAGATTTTTTTGTATCAAAAGTTAATTTCTTTTTTAAAGAGACCTGTCCTTTTTTCCATAGAATATTTTGCACAGTTGTTGAAAGTTGTAGAAATTGTTAATGTTATTTGGTTTTTTGAAAGAGAACCTTCTAAAACATTTTAATAAATAATCGTGTTGTTTTTACCCTCAAACCTTCTCTGTCTTGTTGTCAACAATAAAAATAACCAGAAAAAAATAAAGCAAAAGCAGGAGAAATGTTAAAAATTTACAATCTAGATAGAACCTGGTACCTATCAGTCATGTTTCAGTAAGAACTGTATATAGTATTAATGTAGGCTTATATGGACAAACATGTTCCTGCTTTGTCTAAATTTGCATTCACAGAAAATTTCCCCCTCACTTTGTTTTTAGATCTGTCTTTGTTGTAAGGCCCATCTTTTGTCAAATTTCCTTTACATTTTAAAGTCACATGAAACCATGTGACATATTGTAGAGGACTTGCTTGATGGATAACCATTAAAAAAAAAAGGAAAAAAAAAAGGAGAAAACGAAGTCACATATTTCCATTTCTACACTATTTACAAATGTATCTTTCACATTTTTGGTACTAAAAGTGTTAGTGCTGCAAAACATTTCCCTCTAACCTGACACACGTCCTCTGCTTGCCTAAGATCCACCGATGATTCTTGTCATGTGTATACATATCCTAAACTGAAAACAACTGAATCCAGGGGTTTCATGACCAACAATCTGATTACTTAAATTCCACCCTTTCCTCCCTATTCATCATGCATCCTCCTCCTCCTCATATATGATGGCCGCAGACATGATACCCTTCATTAATGCGAAAGAGAACCGACGATTTCAATATTTTTATTAGACGATACTACAGTTGCCTTTAGTGCAACAGCAGAGATTGTTAACACACCTTCCCGGTTGCTATTTGGCGGGGCGTTTGGAACAACAGGGCTCGAGTGTCATGATGTGTTGGAGCCGGCCTTGTGACAGATTATATATCTGATGTACTACAGGAGGCTCCATGTCATTACAAATGAGAGCTATGTACAGTATTGTGTATACTGTACATATATATATATACAACATTAAATAAGCTACTGTGTTTGCATGACTGTTACATATAGGACAGCAGTATATATATACTGTACAGTATATATACAGTAGAAGCAGCTCTTGACAGGGCGGCTTGAAACATTGCCAAGCAACATAAAAGGGAAGTGGGAACATGAGGATAATTACTACCGATCAAATGCTGTACTGCTTACATTGCTGTCGACGACGACGACATGTGAGAAGCTTTGTGTGAAAGAGTCACATTAGTTGACAGATGTAAACAAAGAGTATGAAAAATATTTGATCAGGGTTCAGTTTATTGACAAATCATTATAATCTTCTATATTTTTTTTATGTCTAAAGACTCCCTTTTTGGTTTTGGTTTATGTTTTGTATATTCTTTTCTATATTGCTTACCATGTCAGACTTGTAGACACTTTGTGTTTCTATGATGAATTACAAAGTCTCACTAGGTATTCTGTTAATAAACATATTGGTTATAAGCATCTTACATACTTCTGTACCAGTTCTGATTCCTTGCCAAAGGCGAAAAGAATATATGTACGCAAAGTTGGTGGTGTGTACAGTATGTAGATGGGTGAATTTATATGATCCCTCTGTTTGTAAAAAACATAATTAACTCATTTAGGTACATGATGGATTAATTTCATGCATGGTAATGTGGATCCATCTTTAAGTAGTAATTATACAACCCTGTTGTTTGTCATAGATATTTACTTCACTCCTCTCTTACCTGTCTCCTACCACACTAAAGCACCTTTCCTAGATGTCAAAGGTCATTTGAGGTCAGTAGAACGCAGAGTACAAACACCTTGTAAACCTGCCCACAGTGCAAGAGGCTTACTTATCACTTTGAAGTGGGCAGTATGTCAAAACTTGAAAATCTTGTCTGCAGTGTTCTTGTAAAAATCTAATTCTCATATGAAACATGGCAAAAAATCACTATTAAGCCAGCCGGCATTCTGTTGGTATTCTGATTTTTTCTAACCCCTTTTTTTATTTCATACCCTCAACTTCCAAGTAATCGGTCATTGCTAGCTTTTCAAGTAACAAGGACAACTTAAAATCATTTTAGTCTACAGGTTGCTAATTCTTTTATAGTATACGAACTGCGCACTTGTTTTTAGCTTTGTAGCCTTTTCGTTGCTTGTCTTTGTGTGCTGGTTGCATGGTACAGTAGTACTCTGTGGTACACTACTATACTAGCACCTCCATCAAAGGTCAGATACTGAGGGGAAGGGGGGGGGTGGAGGGTGGCATAGGAGAATGAAAGGGAAAGACTTCATGAATAAGAGGTTACAGCAGTTTCATCTCTTCCATTTTTTTTTTCTGTCCAGCTTTAGTTAATTGGAGGTTAAACCATGCCCCCCAAAAAACAAAGCTTTAACATTTGCATCGTTTCAGACTTCATTTTATTTGATTTTCAGGTGAACAACAGCCCTGAGTATTTTACCATCCTTTAGAAGCAGAAAAAAGATATTGTTACAATCTATTATAAGCATCAGACTATTACAACAACAAATTAATTCTTATCCAACTTCCTATCTTCAAACGAGCTGTCACTACCCCCAAAAAAAGAGAGGATGATGAAAAAAACAAAAAGAGGGAAGAAAATCACTCTGGCAACAGATTCTTAAATTATGCCATTACCATCAGGCTGGCAAAACAGGTCGTCCTGAGGTCACGGTGAACTCTTGTATTTTTTGAACACATTATCATGCCGACATGGCTTGATACAGTGTACGTTTGCATACCAAACTATAACAGTAGAACCGTAACTTCCGTAAGTACTTAATCCATGCGGCCCGCTACAGTTTTGAAATGTACATAATTACATCGGTATTAGCTTTGCTTGGGATGGAATGTGCGGGTGGTATTTTTTAAGTTTGCCTTCATCTTTTGAAGATCACGCCCAGTCATGTCAACTGACAGTCGAAACATTTATGTATATATATGGCCTGAAGCCATCCATGGGCTAGTATAAGGAGAATGCTTTTGACAGTATTAACATGGAGAGAAACAGACAGAGAGAGAGAGAAGGTTGAGAGAGGAAGAAAAGTAACTTAGAAAGAGCAATTTAAGCTTGCGATTAAATATGTCCTGGTAGGAGCATAAAGGCAAATATTCTCTGTGTGTACTTAAGCCTGTGGTTGTTGGTACTAATATATATATTTCAGTATTCATTGAATGAAACAAGTCATGTAGTAGGAGAAGCAGTTCTAATCTTTGTCGAGGTTTGACTTTAATACATTCATATTTTTGATGAAGAAATGAAAGTGGTGCTGGCTCGCTCGCTTGGGAATTCCAGATGTATGTTAAGTACACAGTATTTAAATGGATGCTTAGGAATCATGAATCACATTAAAATCCCATCAGCTTGGGGCTATAATCTGTTAATTGATGTTAAAACAACAGAGAAGTGAGGTGTATGAGTATGAAGAGTGAGACAGGCCAAAATGCATTATTTTTATCTTTTCTTTTCTTTTACCTTGTTGGCTGGGGAATGCAAGTTTGCTCCTTTTTGTGTGTGTGTACACTGCATCACTATTAAACTGTGCGCACGAAGGAAGAATAACATGTGCACGTTTTCTTTGTACACTAGTGAGAAATTTAGAGTTATAATCATGTTTGATCCCCTCCAGTGTCTTCGGGTGTCATGACTCAATTTCTATCATATACTGTATCTCAAATGAAGTGACTTCCTCTAAAGCTTGGGAACTTAAGTCACTCTACAGAAAATAGTACCAAATTACTCATCAAAAATTCTGAGAAAAGACTGCACTTTCCCCCTGATCACTGAGAGATCATTTGAGTGTTGGTGTTATAGTTTATACGTGCATGTAGTAAGAATTTTCTAGGTATTGAAATTCAACTTATTTCAGAATGAACCTTTCCAAAGACATCTTTTGTCATGCACCTGGGGAAAAATCCAATAAAATTTATGTAATCTGAGGTTTGCAAATTCGCTCATGTAAAAATGTACAAGGAATCACAAACCCTGTTTCAAGACTGCATTTGTTGTGTAGCCCTGTGTTATTTCGCTAGATACTGTACAAACCATGAGGGATAGCTAAATGAAGATGCTCCCAACTCCCCCCCACTCCATCACCCTTTCTTATCCAGATGTTTGCCAATCAGATTACAGCAAAATTTTATCATGTAACCCAAATGCGCAATTGTTGCTGAATGGCAAAAGACTATTAGATGATATATTGGTTATTTTCTCACAGATCTTTCAACTGCACTTAGCCTTTGCTGCCTTTCCTTCATCTGGACCAGTAAATCTCTACTGTATAAACATTACATATATGCGGCTCAACATGAAACACTCGAATCTTACATGTTTACAAATTTAAACTCTATATAGCGAAAGTTCAAGTCTAGTCAGACAGAAAGTGATGTCATTGCTCATATTTATTTTTGGACTTGTAAAAGATTGTATCTCCCCCCCCCCCCCAATCCAACAACAAAGGTTTGTAAAAAGGGAGAAAATATTTGATAGGACTGTTTTGTCACAAACTGTTTCAAATTTAGAACATACCGACAAAAAACGATGATCATGCTGGTTTCAATTACATAAAGAGGAAGTTTTCCAAAAAAAATGGCACTTGTTGTCAAGACAAAAGGAAAGTAAAAGTGTTTCCCCATTCTGTGTTAATACTGGTACTTTGTGGCTTTTGGCTCATTTTGGTTACACTACATGATCACCGACCTCAAAATGAACATTCCCTATTTTTACAGCACTCATGAATTGAGTATAGTATGTGTACCAAGTCTTTACCATTTCTCACGGAACAGTTTGCTCTCTTTTGAATTTTTTTTTGTGGAAGGAGCGTGGATAAAATTGAAAGTTGGATCTTCAGCAGGCTTCTTGGAGGAGCCCTGAGGCATTCCGTGTACTTATCAAGTGTGTATGTAGCCCACAGACTCATTTCCGATTCCTGCTAGTATCATGCTGGGACATTTTACGTAGATATATACTCCTGTTGGATTAGCATTGAGTTCAATGTTTAAGGAACAAAGGGTGTAAATTTTAACCACAGGTAACAAGCAGGGTGTAATCCTGGGCAGGTGTGCTTTTTTTTTGTGTTATTGTTTTTGTTACACTTTAGTCATTTGATTTATTTTAAACTGGGTATAGATGGTCTGTTAGTAAGAGTCGGGGGATTGGAAGTGGATTGGCCGGGGAGGGGGAGGGGAAGGGGGTATTGGGATAAAAGGGGCAGGGGATTGGTATCAAGAGGGGTAGGAGAAGCAATTGGTCTCTTCTAAAAGCAGAGGAATGAAACCTCCAACTTCACAGGAAATATTCCCAGGCATTTCTCTTTTCTAAATAATTTCACAAATTATTGTCAATATCTTAGCCATATTTGTCAATATGATCCATGGTGTATGACAGCACTAAAACAGTTTTGCCACAGGTTTCGTGATCCAACATCTGTCCCACACCCTACATTTCTGTGGATGTTTCATATGTGGAAGAGTTCAACCCTGTTGTCATGTTTGGTGCTGTTGTCTGTTGAATAAGACTAATTTTTGGCCTGAATAATGGACAACCAATTTCTAACTAATCTTTTTTTTTTTCTTTCTTTTTTCGGTATTTGTCATTAGTCACACCCACTTGTGACTTTTGATTGAAATTCATGCAAAATATTCCATGGTTTTCTATTAATGAAAACCATGGTATGAATATTGTGTATATATTACTCTAACATTTATTGGATCATCAGTCCACTGGAGATGACTAAATGGCTGGCTGATATGACAACCAAAACCGTCATCTCAAAATGTCTGACTGTAAGCAAATGTGCACTAAACTTGTCCATAATAATTTACATCTTTCCCAGATTTGGACTTTCGAGAATGAACCGCTCTTCCCAAATCCCTTTTAGCGATTGTTGTCCATGAAGTATATACATGATTGTGTGGTATGATCCTAAAATGTTAATCCCCCTATCTGCATACTGATTCATCTGATTCATAGTGACAGAGGTGTTTATTTAATCAGATACATTGTGCTGCTGCCTGGTGTAAAAAAGGCATAGACATTATAAATACCTACACACACATGACACATGGTCTACTTTGGTTTTCTATTAATCTTTCTGCAGTTTAGGGGGGAGACTTTTAACAGGTTCCTTTTTTTCTTTATCTTTCTTAATTTGTGACTCATTTTTTATCATCACTGGCAAGTATATAAAGTAAGTAGTATAGTCTTAGTAATACAAACTGGGTTATTAACAAGGTGTGATCATGTCAAAATATGACAAGTACAGTCACTTGCCTCAAAGTCATCGCCAATAAATTGTAAACAAGTGCCGATGAGTCACTGAGCCGTCTCGTCATAACCAGCTTGGTTTATTACCGTTCACATCACCGTGGCGATGGAGGGGGAGGAAGGTTTGGTATATATTGAGAAAGATAAAAAATCAAATAAATGAATTAATTTCATATTTGAATTTTTTAAAAAAAATGTGTTTCTTCCAGTGTGTGTTTAATGTAGACTAAAAGCAAAATTGGAAATAATGAAGGGAAGATTAAACATTTCAGGGATTGAAATATTACTTGAGTTTTATTTTTCTATTTTTAATTTCTTGTTCATCGTAAACTTGTGGCAGGATTGAGGATGAGACTAACTGTATGTCTAAGGGCTGTTTTTCCTTGTTTCCATAATGCGATGATTATTAGTAAAACTTCCCAAATATTTTGCATTTGTTCATTTTAACCAACAATAGTAACGATCCTAAAGCTTACTAGAATGGTTGAAAAACAACAGAACACAGGTTCCTGCCATCTGAGACTATAACACCAGTGTTGATTGCAAAATATTACTGAAAAACCTGTTGTACTGTAGCATGAATACCAATGATTTTCCACTACAGAAAGCCTACAGTACTGCCCTGCTACACTGTACCTAGATGTATACATTATTGCACAAATTCACTACAACTCAACATTGTATTTCTTAACAATTTGGAACATCTATCCATACTCTAGAGTTTCAGTTTAGTGGCCAGTACAAAGTTCTTCACGGCTGATACGTTAAGCATCAACAAATCAACATTTCAAGCTTAGTTGTCATTTTGGTTAAAAACAGTTTCAATTAGGAAGCATGTAAACTGGCAAGGTGGTTAGGTTTTGCTGTGACATACCCTAACAAGGGTAGGCTAGGATAGTAATATTCAGTTGGTAACATAGAAAATGGAAGAAAAAACTTTAAAGTGTCAAGTAAACAATATTGTAAAAAAGTTTTGAGATTGATTCGATTGGGGGTGGGGGTACTTTCTATGTGACATGGACAGCTTATACATTGCACAATGAGCCAAACTAGACAATTTTTAAAATATGTATGCTGTTCTTCAATGCGTGATATTTCACAAAGAATTTTGCGATTCTCACTCGAGGCGCAGGTTGCCTGACAGGTATGAGTGACAGTTGCTTTTTTTTTCAAATGTAGATTTGATCGGTTTGATCAATAAAGAATACATGTAGTGAGGTAACCGTGGATTTTGGCACATCAATTTGCAGTGAAGAGAAAGTGCTGAAATGTTGGGGGGAAAATGAACATGAAGAAAATGAAACTAGAAGAACCATATATTTGAAGCAGATTTGGATTCATAGTGCTCCTTTACACAATTGTAAACAATATATTATAGTATACATTGCAAACTTCCATTTTCATCAAGTTTTTTACGGTATATATATACAACTTTTTATGCAAGATTGATTCCCTCAAGTTACCTGCTCCAGCGTCTCAATAACCCTTGAATTTCTTTCTTTGTAGGTATATTTGTTATCATTAATGAATAAACTTGTGTTCCAAGCTTTCAAATTATGCAGTGAAACTACATTTCATCGGTTCCGCCAATTTTGTTTTTAATGATCTTGAATCTCTCCTCACTTTTCACATTGGTATAAAAACTATAGGTTGACATAATATGTTGTGTCTTTGGTCGTCTGTGTAGCAGGGACCGAGGTCCAGGATGCTTTCAGGGTCTTTACAGTATACTCAAGAGTAGTATTTTGTTTTGTTTCATGTTTCTTTTCTGTTTGTTTCAAGTGTTTTAAATATAATTGCAAAATACTCAAAGGACATCAGCCAGATTGCTAGTAATTGTTCCTGTGTCTCCCCCCCCCACCCTCTTTGTTTATGAGAATTGCCTGTTTCCCCCCCCCTTTTTTTCCTGTCCATTCCTCCTAATGCTATGCTCACTATTTCTTCTCCTTTTGGATTACAGGGCAGTGTTTCCAGCAGTGGTAGTAGTCCTTTGTGCTACATCTGTGGGAAGCAGGATGTGCCGAGCAAGCTAGTCTCCTGTACAGAATGCAGTAGAAAAGGTGCGGTATAGATATATAAATTGTTAAATATGGACTTTGAATATAATTTAGTCCTGTACCCAATCATTCGTGTCCTGATGAAATTGAATCAATGTCTTGTGAAAGAGTTTTGATGATTAGTCGGAAAAATCATCAGGCTGTAATTCTCCAAAGCTTACCTGTCCAGACTTGGGAGAATTTTCTGTCGTTTATGTGGTACTCTCAGATTGATTATTTCCTTCCTTCTTGTTGGGAAACAAGTACTACTGGACTGCTTGTCATAGAGCAACCAGATTTTCATAAAACCAAGTTCGGATGAAAAAGTTCGGATGAGAAATAATATTGTTTTTTACCATGTCTTTTCTACCCGGTCTCATGTGAAGACGATAAATGGTTTGGATGGAATGATGTAATATCACTATCCATTGCAAACTGTACAGCTTTGACCATGATTATAATGTTGTTTTCAATTCAACCGACAGATAATTGGCAATTTCTCATACTGTACATGTTCATAGAGATGATCATGATAATAGGTAGTTGTCCTGCATGGAAGGAAAGTAAACATGAATATGGAAAGATTCTCTTTCCGAAGATGTCACTATTTACTTTCTTCCAGTGGTCCATTCTTGAGTGTAATGTAGTAATGTAAACCTTGGCACACCATCACACTGAACAGTTCAAACTCTGTAATGTTATCATCTAGGAATTTGGGGTTAACTAAACAATTTTGACATGTTCAAATATGAAGTTTGTGAAAATGGACCTCTTGTAACATATGCAGAGTGACCTGCCACTAGATAAAAGTCATATGTTAGCTGGGGACGTGACAGTCAACACCTGTATCGTGGAAAGTACTTTACCCCTTTCGACCATATCCTCATGCATGGTAGTAGCAATTTCAGGTATGGGTAAAATGTTCTGAGGTCAAAGATTAGAAGTCTGCTGGCAGAGTTGGAAAACATTTTCACCAGTGGGTGGTAGATTTTCACTAGTGCAAAACACCCAGTAAAGTTTGTGTTACATGATGTATGATCTGACATCGATTTTTACAGATTAGGAAGGAATGTGCACATTTCAAAATCAATTATCAAGTGCTTGCACTTGAGTGAGCTGGGGGATTGTGAAGTTTGTTTTTATGGGTTACTCCAGGTGTCCTAGTTGTTCAATCTACTGTGTACATATTTACAATATTTTTTCATGGAAGTGTTCAACTCTTGTTATATTTCAGGAGAAAATGGACATTTTTTTTGGGGGGGGGGAGGGGTTGATGGGTTCTTGTTTTTGTTATGATAGGCTAATTCATTTGGCAGTGAATCAAGTATGCTTGACAGTGAGGTACATCCTCCATATAAAAAAAAAATTCCCCATAGCTACAGTTTGTATTTGTAAAATAAACATTGAGTAACTACTTTTAGTCCAAAACAATTGAGAAAGCACTTTGTGATGCGATACCGGATAAATTAGGCCAATATCTAAGTTTCCTTCACACTTTGTTCCTTTGTTCATTCTCTGCAGTTCATCCTCCTTGCCTGAAGTACACACCCGAGTTGACGCAGAGGATACCTGGCATTCATTGGCAATGCTCCTTTTGTTCAAAGTGTGCAATCTGTAGACAGCATTCAAACAAGGTACGAAGTTTGGTGGTCAGGTTTGTGTGACTGCCAAACCTAGCGATGAAAAAGTTGACAGGTTCAATTATGCAAAATTGGTAATATTTACGTGGAAATTCTGAATGTTACATCCAGAGTGGAGGGAGAGAGTTGGTGGTAACTTGTCAGGGGTCTTAGGGAGTGGAATGCAAAAATGTTACATTTTGTATATATATAGGTGGATGGAAAAGTGCTCGTGATTGGAAACAGGTAAGCATTGAAATCGTTAACAATGGGTAACCTCTTAGCATTTGCCTGCCACACAGTGCTTGCCAGTCTCAGCAGGACACATATCAAATTATCTTCCGGCTAAAAGTGTCTGGTATCTGAAGAAAAATGCTAGACTTAAGAAATGTTTGGCCTGCATTCTGATTTGAACAAGATAGCTCAGGAATGCAACTCTTGTATTTACTTCATTCCTTCGCTAACCTGTCTCTTATACATAAGCACTCTGATCTACTTAGCCTACAACCCCCATCCCCCCCCCCTCTCCCAGTTACCCTTTTCCTTCCAAATCTATCATTCTGAAATCCTAAAGACATCGGATTGAGCTAGGATTTTCATCCATATGATCCGATTGTAACTACATCTTTCGTGGAAGTGTTTTTTTCATGCTGGGAAGACAGAGTCCACTACATCCAACTCATCCACAATGAATCCAGCATAATTTTCCTTGGAAATCTTGATGGTGTTTGAACATTTTTGAACATTTTGTGTATTCTTGTGGTAGTGTTTTAATCAAATCTCTGGGAAAATGTTTTCTTTCTAAGAACCGTCCTAGCTGAGATTCCTTGTCAGAATATTGAGGCCTCATTTGTCTTAGTGAATATGATTAATTTTCTTGGGGGACGTTATGTGTAACAGGAAACACACAAAGGCAACCAAGAGGGGTTGCCCCCAAAACATACAGCCATTGACGTCAGTGAGAACAGGTTTCTTTCGGGGTTTCAAGACTATCCCAAAAATAATCAATTTTTTCAGCTGGACGTAAGAACAGTACAAAATAAGATGATTCACAAGTTCTGGAAATGCTTTGCAATGACCGTTGTGGAATGGATATCTTTTTACCTCTCTAGGATAGAACAGGAGACTGTGATTTTAGGTAGGATGGAGAAGCAGGTGTAATCCGAAGTTACGACTCCTAGGGCAGCAGTCTCCATTTTGGCAGCTTTAGTCATAGCCATAGCAGTGGTACTGATGACAAATGTGGACATCCATCAAGTATCTTAACATTAATCTTCTACATTGGTATTTTTGTGTGTGTGTTCTGCATACATGTGTACAAATTTGAGGTTCCACTGGGCAATAGAGCAAAAAATACATATTTTTTGGTTATTGTTCACTCCCCGTAAACAGGGAACCTTTCATAGCTCAACAAAAGCATATATCAGGACAAATTTTTAAGCATTTTTTCACTTCAGGTTGTTTTCCGTTGGACAAATAGGTCTTACATATTAGTTGTCCAAACAGCAAATTTTAAAAAAGAAAGACCAACATGTACACTGTAGGAGAGATGTGTAGGTTTGGTGAATAGAACACCAACATGTACACTGTAGGAGAGATGTGCAGGTTTAGTGAATAGAACACCAACATGTACACTGTAGGAGAGATGTGCAGGTTTGGTGAATAGAACACCAACATGTACACTGTAGGAGAGATGTGCAGGTTTAGTGAATAGAACACCAACATGTACACTGTAGGAGAGATGTGCAGGTTTAGTGAATAG
>JAIPMN010009388.1:0-15036 GCA_020650975.1 Apostichopus californicus | reverse complement strand
GGGAGGGAGGAAAGTTATAAATCCATGGATCTTCACGAAAATTGAAAACTACGTCACGACGGTCGGGTAGTGATCAGTCGGGCAGTGTACGACGGGCTTTAGGTCAAGTGTAATAAGATGGATACAACACATGATCAGGGTTAAAGGTCGCTGTGAGCCTGTGAGTGGTCTCCTTCACTTCCTGTTGCACGGTTGCACCCCTCTGCACATCTCACGCAGCCACTTTCATCACCTGCCTTATTTCAGCTCATTGCCAATTGTTCTAATTACACTCTATTAATTGTTCCAGGTAATTTGTCTGTCCCATCTGTTTATTTAACATATATCTTTTTCTCTTCGCCGGTTTTTCTTTGCCTCAGAATTATGATCCTGCTAGGATTCAACCCTTACTTGGCCCTCCTTATATCAATTATTTTTACTTACCGACGCTTATGTAGAAGATAAGCAGATTATTGTCATCTCTCTCTCTCTACAAATCAGTGGCGTGCACAGGACTTAAATGTGGTGGTTAGGGAGGGGGTAGGCCTACTCTAAAATCTCCTGTCGGACTGATGTTAGGCCTGAACTTATGTGGAAGGGCTGGAGGTGAATGAAGGATTTATTAGAGGGGGGTTGACCCTGCGGTCGTCGAATTATATCCCATGTAGGGGATCGCCGAGGGGGGGGGGGGTCCCCAGGGAGTCTGACAGCGAAATATCGTTGGACGTTTGAATAATAGTGGCCATTATTCAACTTCCTAGCATATATCTATGGACGCAATGCTGATATCTTAAATGGAGCGATAAATTCAAAAACTGTTTCTCTCTAGAGACAAGGCCGTTTACACACTGGTGGCGGCTAAGCAGCATAGCTGAATATTGATAAGGTTAAATGGTCACCGGTATTGCTGCTAATTGTGCTAGAAAAGTATAAAAAAAATGATCAGCACTTTGGCATTTTTACAAGGATCAATCTGTCCCACTTCTAAACTATTTTTATCAAAGACATTTGTGTTAAATGATGCGTAGACGAATAAAAATTTGACCGGTGTTGTGGCCGAGTGGATAAAGGCGGTGGCATTTGAAGCAATGAGGCTTAGCAATCGGGAGGTTTGGGGTTCGATTGCCGGCCGGGTCATAGTAAGGTGGGTTTTTCATCCAAGAGCAATCTACGGTTTTCCCATCTGGAATGACTTTCTAAATTGAAAAGATTCCAAATTTGAGTTAAAAATGTTGAATTGGAAGCCACCTGACGTGTTAGTTGTAATCCATAAGCCCTTGCGAGCTTCTCCCACATTTGTGGTTGATTAAGCGTAGTAAAAATAACTGCTGATTATTTATTATAATTATAATTTGAACGATCAAAACTTCCTCTGAACTCCACAGCCAGTTAAAATATTCCAATATGATATTTCAAGATATGACAAAACTCAATAATATTTTGTTAATGTTTAGTTTCCCTTTCATTGTTACTTTATTGCAAAATGCAAGTACATTAATAAATTCATGGCAAAACAAAATGGCGATTTATTTTTCGTGAAAACCAATACCACCTTACGCACAGGCTTTGAAGTTTTGTTGGCAGTGACATCTACACTAGACTTGTATTACGCGTACAACCGCATGAGTTACCATTGGTTATTCGTACCTGTACGGGGATACAAGGTTATTAGCACGAGCACGTGTATAAATGTTACCTGTATGGATCTAGTCCCACCCGTCGCGGGTCTGTTTCATTTTGGATTATACCATTCGATAATAGGGTTGGCGTTAGTTAGCATAAGTCAGGGATTAAAAATAATATTAATTCACTGAATTGAAATAGGTTTATGATGTGAAGCGTGGTTCTCAAAATATATTGAGAACGACTGTTTTAGATTCTACAAATACGAGTGACCCCCTCTTTCTAATAGTGGACTATACCGACCGGTGACGCGCCAGTACAGGTAACTATACTGTGATAGGTGTACTCACCACAACTCTGCTGTACACTTATATAAAATGTTTAAACATGTATGAACAAGATTAGTAACATCCAACATACGTTCTCTTTGTACCATGTCCGATAACACTATCCACTCAATCGGAGTAACGAGGACACAATACCCAACCATTACTTACTCCATCAGAGTAATCCTCTCCCCCCCCCCCTCCCCCTCAACAATTGTGCTCTGTTTGGGAGATAAGCCTAGTTTAAAACGATGTGTCTTAGAGCTGTTATTTTGTAAATCTGTGACGTCATATTTTCACTAGGATCTGAATTCTGAAACCATTTTCACTTTCTCAGTATTTTTCTGCTTCATCTTTTCAAGGAAAATGTTAACAGTGTTGACAATGTCCTTCCTTAGGTCATGCTAAGACTTTCAATATCTTCAATAATGTAATGGATTCGATATTCGTAAATCTCCACGTAGCGCAAAAAAATGAACGTAACAGCAACTTAAAAGTAAACAAACTGAAGTAAATGTGGCATGATGATTAATGCCATAGTTTACAGTTCTGCCTTGTGTGTGTGTGTGTGTGAAGGAATATCAATCTACAGTATAACAGCTCCCAAATGGAATAAGACTTTTTTTTTTATACATACTTGGGGATGTTGTTTATGGCAGTTATATCTATATCATACAGACCAACAATAATAATGTTTGGGATTGTGTCTCTTCAAATACAATGATTATTTTTTTATTTTAGGTTTACAGTCTTGTTCAAGGCCAAGGCCCTCTCACACGACTTTACAACTTAGCCCTGGTCATTGGTAACTTGTCACACCTACACACCAAAATGTGCACAATTCAATCAATCTCTCCTGGGGCACCACAACCACGTGTCCCCATTGGGACTTCCCATAGGGTGCAGCCACAAACCGGCGCACGCAACTATATTTACAACTTACCTCCCAAGTCCCCATTTATACACCTGGGTGAAGAGAGGCAATGGAGATAAAGTGCCTTGCCCAAGGACACAACGCAATGATCTGGCCAGGACTCGAAACTGTAATCCTTAGATCACAAGTCCACTGCCTTAACCACTTTACCACAACGCCCTCTTCATACTATTAACCTGATTCTGATGTCTGCTTCAGCAGTCGGTCAAAGTTACTCATTTATACATTTTTACTCAACTCACCAAGCCAAATATTCTTGTAATTATTAAATCAATCTAACAATTCACATAAGATCATTTTTCCAGAAAATTACCCAAATTATTACTTTCTACAATAAGTGTATAATTAATAAACATTGCAGCCAAATTTTTCATTCTTTGATGAAGTTTCGGCGTTAATCGAAAAGCTAGCAAGCACTACAATTATATATATACATGATCAAACGGAAAGACATTTTATCTAAGAATTTTGCATTTGCTATAATCATTCTCCCACATTACAATCATCATCTTCTTCTTTTTCATTTTTTTTCTTCAAAATTTTATTTGATGCGCGACACAGAAATGAACTGGGCACAAGAATCAAAGGAGCTAACCATATGCAGACAAGTAGATAACACTTTTTGATATTTCTGGAAGAACCTTGATCCACTTAAATTTGCAGATAATCTCCAACACAGTGATTACGACATGTTAAACTTCCATTTTTTCATTTTTTTCCCCTGACTATTGTCTTCCTTTAATTCGTCTGCATTTCTTAAGTAGAGCTTAGTTTATTTGAGCTTGGAAAATTTTGATCACTGCATGAAACAGTATGCACAAGGGTTTCTCAACGTGATGAGATGTCTTCAAACTGGAGCAGGTGAATCGTCAACGTGATGACATATTGAAAGGTGCCTTCAAGCAGAGGAGGCGTTGCCTCAACATGATGAAATGCCTACGACTGATTTTTCCAACGTGATGAGATATCGTCAAAACTGGACCGGATGTATCTCCAACACGATGACATTCTGAGCTCTGTCTCTGACCAGACGAGGCAAATCTCCTGGTGAGATGTCTTCAAACTAGAGAAAGCAAATTCTCAACATGATGAGATGTCTTCACCAGGTGAACTGTCAACATGATGACATGTGCCTTCAACCAGAGCAGGGCAAATCTCCACGTGAGATGTCTTCAAACTATTCTAGAGTAAGCAAATTCTCAACATGATGAGATGTCTTCAGCAGGTGAATTGTCAACATGATGACAGTCTGAGCTCTGTATTCGACCAGACGAGGCAAATCTCCAGGTGAGATGTCTTCAAACTAGAGTAAGCAAATTCTCAACATGATGATATGTCTTCACCAGGTGAACTGTCAACATGATGACATGTGCCTTCAACCAGAGCAGGGCAAATCTCCAGGTGAGATGTCTTCAAACTATTCTAGAGTAAGCAAATTCTCAACATGATGAGATGTCTTCAACGGGTGAACTGTCAACATGATGACATGTGCCTTTAACCAGAGCAGGCAAATCTCCAGGTGAGATGTCTTCAAACTAGAGTAAGCAAATTCTCAACATGATGAGATGTCTTCGACGGGTGAACTGTCAACATGATGACACTCTGAGCTCTGTCTTCGACCAGTCGAGGCAAATCTCCAGGTGAGATGTCTTCAAACTAGAGTAAGCAAATTCTCAACATGATGAGATGTCTTCAACGGGTGAACTGTCAACATGATGACATGTGCCTTTAACCAGAGCAGGCAAATCTTTGCCATGACTGGTGTACAAAACCTCAACAGATCAGGCAAATCTTGCAACATGGTCAGACGCTCCTACGACTTGAACAGGCAAATCTTCACATATACTCACTGCTATAGGAAAGCAGAACCTTCATCGAGCAAAAATGTGTCTTCGTCAAGAAGCAGCCTTTTGTATTTATTTTATCCTGATCATTTTTTTTTGTCCCCCCGTCAGCTGATACTGCTCAATGCCTGTGTCTGGGCTGTTCCATTTTTCAGCTTCACGATTAAGTTGTTCAGGTAAACGGTGTGTTGTTTCAGGTAGTGGATCAAGTCTGCCTGCTTCTCCAGGAGGTTGTCGACATAATTCGTATCCCTGCATGGAGAAATGGAACAACCCGGTAAGAGTATCATGTAACAATCGGAAACTGTGAGGAAAGCTAAAGGGACTGTCCAGGGGGTAATATTTATTATTGAAAGATGAACAAAATCTTAGCATCCTTATGATATTTGCAAACACACACCTTCAAACAAACAAAAATTCTTTCCCACCAAATATTGGATATAACAACATTTGAAAGTTGATACATTTTGTGTCAAACTTTTAAAACTTGACGCAAGCAGATTTTGTTATCTAGAATCGCAATGACGCAGCTTTTTGCAAAGTATCAAATTTTTCTAACAAAAAATTGGGATGCATTACAATATCAATATTTCACATTTGTTAGTGTATCATTGCAACATTATATCCCCTTCTAAAGGAGAAGGTTTGGAACCCTGCCCAAACGAAATGGAGCAACATTAACAAAGAAAGAAATAAGTTCACACATACATTACTAAACCTGTGACAATTTCAATTAACTGTATACACAAAAATTTGCAGGTAGGAAATGAGAAATTGAATGCCAACCAGGAAGAGGTACTAAAGAAAAATATGGTCCCCTTTTCATATCGGTCACAAAATAAAATTTAACCCCCCCGGGATTCTCCTCTCTAAGCTATCCGATAATAAAATCATGTTTCCTGATGCACGAGATATCTTCAGTGATTGACTTGCAGGAAAAATAAATCCATGACCGACTTGATGACTTGAAACGTCCTTTCATCTTGCCGATGGATATAAAACTGGTCTGAAAAATCCGATCCGGAGGTTTCCGCTTCCCGAGAGATAAATGTCTCGAGCATCGAAACTATTTTATGTGATAGCAACGATCAAGAATTTCAAAAGGGGGCTATACATATATATGTGTATATGTATGTATGTATATATGTATATATATGTATATGACCCGAAAATCCTGCTAGATATGCTATAACAGCCATGATAATTGCAAACTTACAAGTTATGATCAGTTCTCTGGCAGTTTTGAAATAACTATCTCCATAATAAATTTGATAACAATAAGAGAGGCAATTTTTTTTCTTTTTTTCTTGGCTTCAAATGTTTTCAATGAATGTCTGGTCTATTGACTGATGCTTCCTACTTCCTTCTCCTAATGTTCACAAATGAAACAATGGATTTGTTTGCAATTAACATAGAATGTACAGGTACATAGAATGTACACATACATAGAATGTACACGTACATAGAATGTACAGGTACATAGAATGTACACGTACATAGAATGTACACATACATAGAATGTACACATACATAGAATGTACACATACATAGAATGTACACATACGTAGAATGTACACACAATGTACAGTGCGGGTGCGTACAGCTTAACGCAAACGAGTAGAATACGATAAATAAATAAATAAAGTGTCGAATGTGAATGTCTTCCTTGAGGGAAAGGTTCAATGATATTCATAACTACAGATTAGCAAATATTTATGTCAAGGAGCGACAGCGGAAATGCTTTATACAGACAGAGGGCCGGGGGAGGGAGCAAGCGATCTATGAAGGCAAGAAAGGAATGGAGTGTAGTCGCCCACCCAGTGGGTGACGTACCAGTGCGTGGGATCAATGTACTAGCAAGAAAGGAATGGAGTGTATTCCCCCATCCAGTGAATGACGTATCAGTGGGTGGGATCAATTTACTAGCGCCGGAACGGGTCAGTTTGTTGTGACGACAGAAGGCTGCAATGGCATACTGGGTGGTAATAAGGTACCCACATAGAATAGGCGTAGCTATTATAATGTACCCACACAAAAATTGCATCAGTGTGTGGCATTAATGTACCCACGTCAGAATGCAACAGTGTGTGGTATTCATGTACTGAAACAGAAACAGACCAGTGTGTGGTTATGAACCCACACAGAAATGGCTAAGTGTGTAGCATATATATGTACCCACACAGCGGCAATGGCTTAGTGAGTAGTATGTTTGTAAATACACTTTAGTGTGTGGTTTCTATTTACATACACAGAAATGGCTTAGTGTGTAGCCTATATATATGTACCCACACATAAATGCCTCGGTGTGTAGCATATATATGTACCCACACAGAAATGGCTTAGTGTGTAGTATACACTGAGATTGCTTCAGTGTGTGGTTTCTATTTTCATACACAGAAATGGCTTAGTGCATATTATGTTTGCAATAAGACAAGAATTGGCTTGTGTTTGGTTTCTATATACTCCAAAAGGAAATGGATCCTTGCTCGGTATTGATATAACCATGTTGCAATGGATAAGAGTGTAGTAGGCTATAGCCTAAATGTAGCCTACTCAGATGTAAATAGCTCTTAGTGTTGGGTATTATATTACAACAGCCTGTTCCGATTGGTGAGTGGTACTAATGTTACCATGTAGAAATGGCTAACAGTGTGTTAAAAAATAGATGTATTAATGTGTGTGTGGTATTAACATTACTGCAACCCCATTTAGATTATGGTTCATGAACGTTTGTCATACTTGTGATGTGGTAGGCTGTTCAAGCCTAAGCTTATAATCACAAAATTGCTTTCCGTACCTGAAACCAATGTCTGGTATATTGGTTATAGTACATTAACTTTTGTCATACTTGTGATGTGGTAGGCTGTTCAAGCCTAAGCTTATAATCACACAATTGTGTTCCCTACCTGAAACCAACGTCTGGTATATGGATGCTAGGCTGCATGGCGGCCGCAACAGCTTCTTCCTGCTCGACATCAGGCTGCTCACGCCTCTTGTTGAATTTAAACACTTTGACTAATTGCGTAGGATGGAAAATAAGGAAAGGAATAGAACATTGGTTTTAAATTGATTAATAAGTTAAATTAATAAGTTAATGAGAAAATTAGATTCCAATGCAGCTACGTAATTGATCACTTAAGTCATTTGAAAGAGACGTGAACTTTATCAGAAGAGTGAATTACTTTTAGAAGCCATAGTCTTAATTGATTTACGACTCAAGGCAAAAATTACAAAAGAAAGGTCAAAGTTCAACAGGAAGGACAAATTAGTTGCACAGCTGTCTGGTAAACAAAATCTACATGAATTGTTTTACAATCCCAATACTTTTAACAAAAGTGTTTTTGGTTATAACGTTGGTATCACCCACCCTACCCTTCCCCTACTACTACTTCTTCCCTCTGCGACACCCATGTATACCCCATTGCACCCCCTTTCTCTAGCGCATAAACCCAAACCTCACAACTTCTTTCCCAACAGTTCTTGGCACTGGACAATTATTTTGCTATGACCTATTTTTTTTTGGCTGTAATGTTGCTGGCTTCCACTGTTAACTGTAACACATTACAATGATTCTATAACAACAAGCAGCGACATGAAATAGTTCATGAAAAGTTTGCCATGCGAGCGCTCGATTCCCCTTCGCAAGAGTTGTTTGTAACAAAAGCAGTGGCCTTTCAAATTAGTCGTTAATGAATAACAACTCGCGCCTAACCCAATTAGGAAGAGCGACGAAGACCTTCTTCCGGAATCAGAAATTAACGACTTTGCACGGTGCTGGTAGAGTGATACCATTTCCCATGCGGGTATATGTATACAAAGGAAATGGTGAAGGTTGTAAGGAAAAAAAAAGAAATTGCCGTCTTCTTAAACAAAATAGAGGGCTTTTTGATGGGAGAGTGGAATGAGAGGGATGAAGCATTGAGTCGCACGGTGGCACCGTTGCTGTTAATAACGAAAACTGACAAGACGGACTTTCCCCCAAGGTCGATTGCAACGTTGAAGTTGGATTGGATGTACTTATGGGAAAGACGATGGTTGCACTTTTCGTAGAGGTCAAAGAGATGGCTCCAGTCAAAATTGGATGAGGCGGTCTGCTTCTTGTCTCGGGTCAAAAAAAATCGACTGGTTCTGATATGAACTAAATGACCTTTACGCTAATAGTGTGGTTTAAAACCAGTCGGCAATGGTGCTAGGATTAAAAAAATCTGAGCCTCTTTTTATAGAGGGACTTAGCGGTTAAATGTGTAACTTCCATCAACAAGGCAGGCTTGGACAAGACTTGGTAAAGATGGGAATTGTGACAAACAACATTGGTTGGTGGCTTTTCATTTTAGTCTGGGTTTTTGGGAGTCATGAGTAAAATAACCTTCCTCTTTCACCCCAACCCAAACCTACCTCAACACTGACTCATTTTCCATTTTCTATATTTTTTATTGTCCTACAGAAAAAAATTAACAGTGCAGTATCATTATGTAATGTCTTGACTGAGATACTGCAAATGTCTCGACCGAACCTTGTCTACAAACGACATTGATGGTTTGGCAAGATTTGATTCGACATCACTGGTTTGGTTTTGTGAGACAACTTTAGGTAATAAACATCCTACCCCTCCCCTCCCTTCCCCTCCCTTCCCATCTCCCTCTCTTCCAGCACACTCAAGTTTGAAAATTTTTGATTGCCCTACAAAAAAAATTAACAGTATAGTGAGCGACATAAACATCTCTATAATGTTGATTTCCTTAAAGGGATATGCAGCACTTAAATGGAACCGAAAATCATTTCACACTGTTACTTGAAAAAAACACATCTCAATATCATAACTGGAGGTACGGTTGTTTGAATGGAATCTATTTCACTGGCTAAACCCTTGATTCTTCGCTGGAATGGATCACAGTAGGAAGTCTTTGATCATGTCATAACTGCAAAATTGTGCACAAAATTATTGTTTAATAGTAGAATATTTTTCTATTATAATCTTCTTGAAACCTGGTACATTTGTAAGGTTTGCAATAGCTTTAAGGTTCTCTGTACAAAGAACTTCATCAAATTGCAACTTTTTCTACTGTAGAAATATTACTTTTACTCTGTGTGAGTAAATGATGTAAACATGACAAAGGAAGCCCCCCCCCCCAAAAAAAAAAAATTTGCATTTGAATTTTCTGAATTAAGTCATTTACTTACTGTTGCCAGATTCATTAAAAAATACTAGCAAAATTTGAAAAATTCATATCTTTGCAAAACAGAATGCTATAAAGATGTGGTTTTGACCTAAAGATGCAGAAAAATTACCAGCATTTTATCAAGACCATCAACTTCAGCCAACGGAACATCCATTTCAGTTTGTTTGACTAGCTCTTGAAGATAATGTTACCGCTAAGATATTACTATGCTACTATCATACCATATCTGTTATGCTATACACGTTATGTTATGTTATGTTATACATGCTATGTTATGTTATACATGCTATGTTATGTTATACATGCATATATATAACATACGTTATGTTATACATGCTATACATGTTATGTTATACACGGCGGAGTGTATAGCCTAGTGGTTAACGCCGGCGTCTCCCAGTCATGAGATCCCCGGTTCGATTCCCGCCGACAGCAATGTGTGTCGTCTGGCACGGGTGTTGTTCAATAACAACTTCCCGACATGGACGTTAAATGGATGTGTGCCGAGAGATTGGCTTCGGTCAGCTTGCGAGTCTATAAGCCTCCATGGCTTCTTTCGCGAGTTCCTGCTTGCGGGAAGATCACATATACATACATACATACATGCTACAACTAAGGTAACTCTATGCAGCTATTGTAAAGTTGTTTGTGTAGAAGATAATGCTACTACTAAAATCTTGCGATGCAATATCATATCATATCAATAATGCTACAAGTGTTAGGAGTGTTAGCTCAGCGGTTAACAACGGTGCCTTCCAATCATAAGGTCCCCGGTTCGAGTCACTCCAAGATTAATGTATGTCGTCCAGTTACAGAGTTGTTGACAATTCATAATCATGGATGTTAAATATGAATGTAAGAGACTGACTTCGGTCAGCTTGTGGCTTTGATAAGCCAATGAGGCTTCTTCGCGAGTTCCTGCTTGCAGGAGGATCGAAAATACATACATACATACACACATACATACACTTGATACAGCTGTCCTCAATTGTTTGCATAGAAGATAATATTACCACTAAAATTTTGCTTATGTAATATCATATCATATCAATAATGCTATAAGTAACGTCACTCAATGCAGCTATCTTTTGTTTGTTTAAAGGTATAGACGCTAGTATGAATGTTGTACAATCGTCTTACCATGCAACTATCAAGTTAACAGACCTATTTTTAGAAGGCACAACAACATTCTTCACCCTTTTTGACTAAATTTGACTATGTCCAACCAATCGTTGAATCACTTGGTAGTGTGACATTTATAAAGCTGTTAAGTAGAGTGCAGAAATGGTGATGAGAAAGTGAGGGAGTAATTAAAACCTCACCTGCATATTTCATGCTTCCAGCTGACGCTACGATACATTCCAGTAGCCCTACAGCTTGACAGAAGTAAACTGGTAACCCCCTGGGGTTTGACCAAGACTGGCCTGAACCCCAATTGAGGTCAAGGGTCACCATGAGAGCGAGGAGAAAGATAGCATTACCTGCGAAAGAAAAGAGAATTACACCAGAGGAGTTTGAATGATAAAAGAACAACGAACCACAAAAGCAAATCGACTTAGAGGTTTCTTGCCAAGTCTTTCATGAGAAACATTTAATGTAACACTGTGCACAACATTTACAAGGTTAGACCTCAAATGACCTTTAACCTCCACAGATAACTATTAGAGTTCTGTTACTAAACTAAGGCAAATCGGCTGACTTTGTTTGAATTTCATCCAAGCTTTCCTTTTGTAGTTGACAGCGATGGTCCTGACTTTCCTCAAAAATCAGTAAAATAACTTGCACGGAATAACAGGAGGACCTCTACGTGCAAGCCGAAACAGTTAGGGTCCAGCCGGGGCTGTGGTGGGGTCCATGAGTGAAGCCCCGGATAAAGGTTACCTTAACATATTTTCAGGCTTTGATCTCTAGTGATCCCCTCCATAAAACAATATATATTTTTGGTATTAATGAAGATATCCAATTATCCATTCAGTAGGACTTTTGCTTTTGCGTATTGAGTTGTTGCGTTCTTTAGGTAATATGACATTGACATAATCCGACCTTTAACCCCCGTGAAAAAAATCAATAGGGCTCTTGTGTGTTTTGCTTACAAAGTTTGATCCACAGGCTACGTATGAAGTCCATCAGCTTTACTTTTAAAATGGCTTTTTAAATGGCTTTACCAGGATTTTAGAAATTGACATGAAATGACCTTTGACCTCCACGACAAAAAAATTGGCATCCTGTACTGACTAAGGTGAATCCACATGCCACATATCAAGTCCATCCAATGTTTTGTTTGAAGTTATGATATTTGACAAGACTTAAATAATACTTCACTTTTTGTAGAAATCATTCCCAACATTGGCAAGCACTAAGAAATTCTGATATTTGGTGAAAAAATGGTTTCAAGTGCCAGAGTTATTTAGACTTTATAAATCTAAGGATTAATACTAAACCTAAAGTCCTGCACCGAGCAGATAACGTCATCTTCAATTCAGCCTTAAAGGAGCTTTCCAGAGATTAAGCATATTTTAACAGTGTATATCTTGACAATCAAACAAACAGCTACAGAATCAAGCCTTTTTTTTTTTTTTTTTACAGAATCAAGACTAGCACCGAATTTTTTTTTGTTTTTGTCTGGGACTATGATTATATCAGAACTATATAACAATTCTTTGTTCTTTGTTCATTGTACTTTGTTCCTTGTTCTGCTAACTCCTAACGAATGCTTAGTGTCTCCGGGTGAATTCTCTCCGTTTTCTTACTCACCGGCAGCGAATGTGTACGCAGGTATTCTCTTCATGCGTTGGGTGTCGCGATAAAACTCCAGGTAACCCTGACGGAGGGACTCCCTGTGGCGCACGTGAAGGTACCTCTCCATCAGCACCAGACACACGAAGACCGTTATCTGAGAGTAGACGATGACGGCCAGACCGTATCGCAGCTGCTTCTCCGGCTTATCGTCGGGGTGAAGATACTTCTCAAAGACGTAAGGGAACAGAATGATGATCAGTAGAAATAAAAACTAGAAAAGAAACAGAAACAAAAAGATAGAATGACTAAATAAGTCATCAATGCAGGGCTTGGTGTGGTTGTAACTTTAAGGTCATTAGTACACTAGCCTTGTAGAATCTATATCAGTATTGTCGTCCACAGTTAGTTGGGACAACTTTCCAATGCGACCGCCACTCTATACTGTCCTCTCATGTCATGCTTCAAAGCACTCGTACTGACAGTAGAAGCAGTTCCGATTCTTTTATGTGATTCTAATGCTAATACCACTGTATACTGTTCTTTCATGTTGTGCTTGAAAGCACTCATACTGACAGTAGATGCAGTTCTGAACGTTTTTGGTGATTCTAACGCAAATACCAAGTGCTGTATACTGTCCTCTCATGTAGTGCTTCAAAGCACTCGTACTGACAGTAGAAGCAGTTCCGAACCTTTTGTGATTCTAATGCTAATACCACTGTATACTGTCCACTAATGTAGTGCTTCAAAGCTCTCGTACTGACAGTAGAAGCAGTTCCAAACCTTTTATGCGATGCTAATACCACTGTATACTGTCCTCTCATGTAGTGCTTCAAAGCACTCGTACTAACAGTAGAAGCAGTTCCGTACCTTTATGCGATTCTAAAGCTAATACCACTGTATACTGTTCTTTCATGTTGTGCTTGAAAGCACTCATACTGACAGTAGATGCAGTTCTGAACATTTTTGGTGATTCTAACGCAAATACCAAGTGCTGTATACTGTCCTCTCATGTATTGCTTCAAAGCACTTGTACACAGTAGAAGCAGTTCTGAACCTTTTGTGATTCTAATGCTAATACCACTGTATACTGTCCTCTAATGTAGTGCTTCAGAGCACTCGTACTGACAGTATCAGTTCCTATGTGACAGAAATATGTGACAGAAATATTCATACTACTCATACTGTCAATACAACTGCTTCGAAGCATGACATTAAAAAGTACAGTATGTAAATTGCCCAAACTTGACATGGTAAGAGTTAGCATCACCTGCAGCGAGAGAGAGAACATTTTCGACCCAAGAAAATGTGGACCTTTTGAGACTGAATGGAGGGGGGAGGGGTGGGGGGGGGGCTGAGTAGATATCCCAATTTTACTTTCTAAAATTTTAGTACATTTACAGCACGATTTGTACTCTTGCACTAAAGGAGACACAAACCCAACCATCAATATCAGTCTAGGTGTTAGAGATGACTGTAATTATAAAAAACTTTATACTCCAAATAATTTTATACTCCAATATTTTAATATTTTATGTACAATTATGTATACTTTGTAGACTTTATAATGTATATGAGTGCATTTATATATTTTTGTACGCTTTTTTTTAAATTTTGTAGGTACATTTTATATTTTTGTTCATCTTTATATCGTGAGTACATTTTCATATTTTTGTACATTTTATAGGAACGTTTTCATATCTATGTATATTATTTTACTTCTTATATATTGTTTACAATTTTTAATGTTTTGATCTCTTGTTATCAACCAATTTCCATTGTATTTACATATGATTGGCTGAATAAATATATCTATATATCTATAATGAAGAACTTCCCTAAAACAGCTAAGAAAAAATCTTCTTCCATTTGAAAGATATCACAGAATTAACATCTCTTCACATGTAAGGCTGGAGACTTGATCAAGTCTAAATATGACATCATCAAGCTAAAATGTGTTTCAATTTTTTATGGTTTTCCTTCATCTATTACAATAGTTTCCTTCTTTTTTTCTGTAGTGGCGTAGGGTTTTGCAACTGCTGAATCTAACACATTGATTCACTCCTCTTCTCACAGCTCTCTTCCACCTTTTTTTCTCCACACCTTTCTGTCTTTGTCCTTCTCCAGTTTATTCCCTACCACCTTCCCTTAATCCTCTTTTTGTCCCTCCACTGTTTATCTCCTACCTCTCCTCTTCCCCTGTTGCTTTCTTCTCTCCATCCCTTGTCTACTAATCCCCTTACATCTATCTCATTTTGTTCACCATGCTCATTACTGTTACTTGTCATTTAGCCTCTGAAGAAGATCCTGCTAGGATCGAAACGTCAGGCCAACTTACTTTTACACATTAAATCTTCTAATAAGATCTTAGAATGATGCAGTGGCGTAGCCACGGGGGGGGGGCGTGGGGGGGC
>JAIPMN010009386.1:0-20706 GCA_020650975.1 Apostichopus californicus | reverse complement strand
AAGATGGAATGTTCCATTCAACTCGGCTGCGCCTCGTTGAATGGAACATTCCATCTTTCAACTCATGAAATATTTGCACTATTGCACTCATAACCATTCATTATTTGTATATTATTCAATGGATCTATGACGACCCTTGCTGCAAAGTGTTTTGTGAAAGTACATTAGCCTTCTACTGTTATACGATTAAACCATATTATCTGCAGATGTAGAATTACTAGATACAGTAAATGTCAGTATATAAACATACAATGCTTTACAGTGAGTTTAAAAAAAAAAAAAAATCACTTTGTAAGTTGAAGATTCTTCAGAAATGGATATATGTGTAAAGATGATATTCCGAATGCTGCTGAAAACAAAACAGTGAAAATATAGCTCCCCCCTCCCTGCACCACCCCCCCAAAAAAAATCTGTTTCTTCCTCACATACATATATTTTAATCAGATGTTATCACTGTAACAACACTGTACGGGGTATGGTGCTTTCTTTTCTCTACAAAAGTTTGCATATTTTGCCTCGTTTTGATTTTCAGTTTGTCTCTGGAGACTGTTACAGGATTGAAGCAATATGTCCATTAAAACTATTGAAAACTATCTTTTGCTGTATCTGTGTGTGGGTGAATTTTTTTGGTTTGCATGGGTGAGTGTGTGTTATCAAATATGCCAGAAAAACATATCAGTTTATAATTAACCATACTCATAGCTTTTAATTTAATACTGTTCTCAGGGACTACAAGTACTTTGCACCTGAGAGATGGATTGGGTAAGTGACTCACCTTGTCTTGAGAGCCAGTAAAGAGATACTTGTCCTTTCTTGAGAAGCAAAGACACTGAACAATGCCGGTCTGAAATTATACCACAATAAGAAAGATAGACAGAAAACAGTGGTTATTAGATTTCAACTGTAATAAAAAAAAAATTAAAAAAAATTTGATTTGTGCGGGTCCTTTTCTAGCGGGGGAAAAAAAGTGGCATAAAGGTTACCATCGGTGGTTGTAGATTAAATTGCCAAAATAAATCATTTCCATAACAGAAAACTTATTTAAAATAGTGTAGGCTAGTAATACCCGTGGGTTAGGGAGCCAGCAGAAGCTAATTTTGAAACCCTATCCATGTGATGATACAAAGGTAACATATAAAGAGCATAGATATTTTACACTAGAAGAAGCAAATCAGTCCCACCTATTGTTCTACCAACTGAGCAATATCCAATCCTAAGTTGGTTAATGTGATCTTTGCTAAACATTTTCTTGGTTGGATAAGGAGAAGTGGAGGAGAAGAGTGGATCACCATCAATCACACTATTGATCAGTCAATGAATCACATTGATTGATCAATCAATCACACTATTGATAATCACATCATCAATAACACCATTCTATGCAGCCCCCCCCCCAGGTGCAGGTAGAGGAATTAAATCTGCATAATTGACGGGAGGGTGTGTGTTCCTTCTTCTCATTGTCAGACAACGTGAGACAATCAATCATCCAGTGTTGATAATCTCAAACATACTACGACACTTTTCTGTTCACTCTTTGGACGACAACCTGCACTGTCCATTGTTCTTTAGCTTGTTCTAAATGGCAAAGTTGGTTGAAAAAAAGATAAAAGTATTATATCTTAATTAAGGGTATAGAGATTTTAATACAAACTAGAACTGCCACCCACAGTAGACTCAAAGAAACATTTTCTAGCTTCTTGTCACTAAATTTTAGTTCAAATGGGATAATTTATGTTATATCTGCTTTAGAATTTACACTCTGTTGATCATAACCCTAATTGATGGATCAGAGTTCATATAGAGAAAAATATGCTTCTCTTTTTTCTCTGTTTTTCTTTGTATTTCTGTTAAAACTAAATTGCCTTTTTTTAAACTGTCCTATAATCCAAGCGAATTTCAACCAATACATGAAATATACACATATATATATATATATACTCACTCTTCTCAAGGTCAGAACAATTTTCTCAGTTTTCAAATCCCAGATGTCAGTCTTTGGTATATTAGGGGCGACTGCTAGAAGTCGTTCTGATGAATTCAGTGCTAATGCGTTGGTCGCATACCCTGGTTTTGTGCTCTTAAAAGCAAGCTTCCTTGCCGTTCCTTTCAAACTTCCAATCAGAATCCCTCCGAAAGCACCTGCCGTCAGCAAGTCACCTTTGAGAGTCACTGCCAAACAGAAGATTTCCTCTCTCTCAAAGTTAATCATCTGTCTGCATTCTTTCAGTCTCATGTCCCAGATGGAACCCACCAGCGACTGGCCGACTACCTGCACGCAGCCTAGCAGAGACTTTGCTTGACTGAGACTTATCAAGAGAACTGGCCCTTCTTTATGTGGCTGCATAATATCCTCCACTTGCCTGGTCTGAAAATTGATCACTAAAATCTCGCCCGATTTGGTGCCAACCAGAAAGCGGCTTCCGTCGATTACGTGGAAAGCGGTCTCTTCGTCGTTCCTTGCTTCCAATTCGCTGACCACCCCGGATTCGCTGTTCCAGATTCTCAGGTTGATTCTATCCTCCTCTTCGTCCATCGACGGAGCCGAATAAACAACATATTTATAATCGGGTGTCAACTCCATCAGTCCAGACTTGTAAAAGAATGTTCTGTTGTTTGCGAGGTGGCTCGAAATGAGATTCAGATTCCAGAGTTTGACGAAAGGGAGTTGAGTGGAACACGAGACAAGCATTTTTTCAGCGGTACCGGTGTCGATGAAAGACAGATGGGACACATCAGCGTTCAGACCCTCCATGACACCCAATAAATTGGGACAAGAGGAACCCCCCAGACGCCAGACTACCATCACGTCATCTTTATGTCCAGCAATCAAAAAACTTGAGTCACTGGTTACGACTTTCAGGGACAGGATCTGAGTGGTGTAGCCTGAAGTAAAATGGAAAAATCAAATTGTTGACAAACATAATTGGAATTTTTGTAGATTTAATTGGCTGTAACACTATGAACAGGGGCGTAGCCAGGATTTCCAAAGTTGTAGGCACGACTGTCTGAGCGGAGCGCCACCATCGGTTGGCGCGGAGCGTACAAGAAAATTTTTGGTTTTACAAACCCCCCCAGATGGCCGCAAACGGCCCTTCCCGAGTGTTCATTCTGGTTCCCTGGCCTCTTGCTAACTTGAGACACCTCATTCAATATCACTTTTAAACCAAAAACAAACGAGTTAAAATAGTACGTAATGCAACACTACATAATGTATTTAAAATTAGCAAGGTATACATATGTACAGCTTCTGATACATAGATACAAAGATAGGCCAGAAATGTCTTTGATACAACAATAGCCAGTAAATGTCTTTGATACAACTGTAACTAGTAAATGTTTAAGTTAGCCTAATAAGAGAAGGCGAGAGCTATCCCGACGATTGCCATCTGATGCAAATTTCTTCAGCACAGCATCAACATCAATTGCAAAGTTTCTGTGGATGTCAGTGGCTTAGCCAGGATTTTTTCAGTGGGGGGGGGGCGCTGGGGGACTTGACCATTTCCTGGGATGGCTTCTTGTTACTATCAGAGCCGTATATACGGCTCTGGTTACTATCAGAGCCGTATATCTCTATATACGGCTCTGGTTACTATCTAAGCGGAGCGCCCCCATAATGTTGGCGCGCAGCGTACCTAAAACTTTTAGCTAAAAGGCCTCCTAGATCCTCGGAAATGACACTTCCCAAGCCTTGTAAGCAGGGGCGTCAATCCAATTCGAGTATTCCGGCCGCGAGTACTATCTAAGCGGAGCGCCACCATCGGTTGGCGCGCAGCGTACCAAGAAAATTTCAGTATCTGCCAGATCGCTGGAGATGGCACTTGCCAGGCTGGATAGCAGCCATCTAGTTGCGTGATTTCGGGAGAAAATGACAAATTCGTGACTCAGGAAATCTGCAATAAAGTTCATGCGGCCTTAATTTTTGGTGGATTATTTCTGTTATTAGCGATTCCAATGACATCAACATTAGAACCCAATGCAAGTTGACAAATGATGCGGCGAACTGGAAACCCCAGCCCCATATTGCCCTACGTTTCAGGATAGAATACAATCCGTTTCAGGATAGAATAGAATTTGTTCAAACCCATGACAACTAACAATCTGTGAATAAATTTACTTCGAAATGGGCACATTATATTGCACCAAGTAGGTCAAGGAATGACCCCAGGGCCTCAGATATAGGCCTATAGGAACGATGCCACAAAATGTCCCCGGACATACTATTGGCGAAGGAAGCTATCCGCCGCGACTGCATATGCGACTGCTGTCGAAGGGTCGTTCATGAGTGGTCATCATGGAGATTCGAGACCATTCAGACCAATGATATATTTTTCGCACATGTAATTTTTTTTAAAACCCAAAATCCCAGTGGGAGGGCGACAAGCTTTCATGGGGGCTGTCGCCCCCACATACCCCCCCCCCCATGGCTACGCCACTTGTGGATGTGCATGAGTGCCAAACCGCTTAGTCTCTCTTCATTCATTGTAGAACGCATGTAGTTTTTTATTCCGCGCATTGCGCTAAAAGACCTTTCAGCAGTTGCCGAAGCTATTGGCATGGTTAATCATGGTTAGTCTTAACTAGATGTTAAAAAACTGACAAGATCGGATCCTAGTCTTTTTCGGCGGGTAGAGTGTTGAATGAAACGGCACGCGGTAGAAATGACAGCCTAGATGACAGAAGAATAGGTCACCTAATTTAGCCATATTCTTGCTACGTTCATTTCAATAGTTTTTCCTGTCTAGACTCTTAAACTCGTCCAGCAAGCTTATGGATTTGAATTATGGGTGTTTTTAAAAAAAAGATAACTTGGCCAAAAAAATTGTAGGCCCGGGCCTACAGTTCTACATACTGGCTACGCCCTGTAGGCCCAGGCCTACAGTGCTACATACTGGCTACGCCCCTGATGAAGTTCAAGCTACATACATTACTGAGCTCAAAGGAGAGTAAAATGACGAAATTAATTTGTGCTCTTTATGTTGCAAGTACATTCCAAACCATTTCACAGACTATGAATGTCGATAAATGTTATTTTCAAAAGACTTATTTTGTCAAGGAAGTCTTTAATTGTGTGAGCTGCAGTCTTACAGAAGAATGCTGGTTCCATTACAAATATTATTTTCCTTAACAAAGGGCATTAAGGTATTTCTAATTTCTTACTCACCCAAGAAGAATGATTTTGGTGCTAAGACAGCCTTTCTGACAAGTAGCCACTTGTGCCCTAGTAATTATATGCAAAGTAGGCTAGATAGCTATAATGTAAGTCTATGCAAATTAAGTGCTGATATTTTGTATTGCTTATATCACAATCTTTTGTCCAACAAGACAAGGCTAAACAAGGCTACAAAGGACTGGAAAAAGACAAATTTAACCAAATTCTTCACAATGTTTCAACTCTTTTGTAAACAAATATAGAACCATGTCCAGCAAAAATTTCTAAAAGTGCTGTTTAGACATGTTTTTTGTTGTTTTATTATTGTAATTGTAATTTGAATTGTTTTTACCCTTTACAATGTACTTGGCACTGGTTAGTTTTGAGTCAGCATCAAAGGAGAAAACCGATGGCCCAGATGCCACCCAGACAGATGAAGAATTGTCACTGAGGCAGATAGATGACACCGCGCCCAAGCCACCTTCTGAGCAAACCTTCTGGATGGAAAACTTGCCATCATCTCCAAGAGAATATTCACCAAAACCCTATCATAAAAGAAGAGAGAAAGGACTTCTATAAAAGAGTTTTGATGACAAACATAAGAATGTAAACACGTGATAACACTATCAAGAAAAAGTTAAAATATGATAAATCACAAGTTTACAAGCTGTTGATGAAATATTTATAAGCATCTACTTTTCTATTCCACTAATCACAGGTGTTGAACTGCTGAAATACCAGGCTGTCAAGAAAAGTCCATTTCAATTTTTCCTTCCATGCACACTAAAAGCGGAAGGCAATTGAGACATTCATCTAACCTAAAAAACATGGCTATGGAAAGAGCTAAATTATCAAACTTGTAGGTATACTTAAGCATCTAACTAATAGTTTATGTTATTCTATTGAGATACAACTGATAATTAAAACGAAATTACAGTGAAATTTTGGCAAGCTTATCTCTACATACCAGTGTCAGCCATTCAATGGCCTACTGACTGACTGCCTCAATGGCCAAAGCCCTTCCCTCTCTTAAAACTCTATCAAAACATATCACATGATTATTCATCAGTCTCTATCTTTGGTATCTAACATTCATAAAAAACTGAATCCATATCTGTTGAAGACAATGGTGCAGTATTGAGCTACCTACCACCTGCCCTGCTTCAGTTGCAAACACAAAACAGACATTGGTTTTGCTATGCCTAAGCAGGATGTGAGTGATGGCACAGTTGACTTCTGCATGTACAGTGATTTCAAGTGTCAAATCTTTGCTACCATCTATTGACCACGCCCACATAGAACCCTTCTCTGTGGCACCTAGCACAATTCCTGTGGTTTGATCAAAGCCAGCACAGGTGAAGGCTACATCCTTTGACCCGGCCTGTGAGCTGGCGAGAGTGGTTCCTGATTCAAGGCTGTAAACCTAGAAATGACACAAAGGGAACACAAATGTTCACTTTACATCTGATCCCAACATTAACCGTTATTCAGAGAGTTTATCAGCTTATGGACACATGTGCCTTCTGAAAAAGTTTAGAATGTTATCACTGAATTTATAAATATAAAATTAATATATAAGCCTAAATGTCAATTAATCATAATGCTGTGAAAATGGGAAAAAAATAAAACTACTTACAAAAATGTGTTGCCGTGTAACATGAACAATGGACTGATTATCCTGTGATATCGCAAGTTTCAAGAAATGGTTTCCTCCATCTTCAGTGGGGGTAATCCTGTGACAGAAATCTCCTGTCTTCATACTCCAAACGTGAATAACTCCCTTCTGGGTGATTGCTACCACCCAACGATCATCACTTGAGATTTGAACACATGAAATGCCTGTCGGATAATAACAATACGCTGTGTGATGTCACTTGGCAAACCAAAATGATAGAAAAAACCTTTTTGCTTGAATTAAAAACAACAACACGTATTTGATGCACACCTTTACAGAATCAAATAAAACTGTTAGCAAAAACTGCTTATCCACTAGAGAGCCTGTGTAAGAGAATGTGTAAAAGTAAGTTGGCCTGACGTTTCGATCCTAGCAGGATCTTCTTCAGAGGCTAAATGACAAGTAATGTACAAGTAATGTACCTTTACAGAATGTTGGAAAGTGCTAGCTACACATACAAACAACAATGACAACAGTACAGACACATACAATAACAACAACAACAATAATAAAATTGAAAACAGTCTGTGCATAAAAGAGATTTAAATAATCTCACATGATTTGGCAACAAGAACATGAATCATGTCATCGGAGTTGATGTCCCAGATCCTGACAGTTCCGTCTGCCGAGGCCGATGCCAACATGGTAGAGCTGCTGTTCACGTGTACGTCCTGGATTCCGCCTACAGTACGACACAGAGAGAGGAAAAAACGAGATGGAAACTGTAGAAAATATCACTATTGGTATTTCTGATAGGTTAGGGCAACAAAGTCTTAAAAGCACAGATTAGAATACACATAGTGTGATACATGTGTTATGCAAAATATTACAGTAAAAACACACAATACAAAATACATTCTGCTATGGCAGGCAGGGGCAAATGCACTGCTACACCGGTCTGTTGTCACATCGCACGACCACTTAGAAGGTTCAACTGTATCAAACTAGTAGTAGGGAATAACCCAGAAATCTACCAAAATAATGATTTGAGAATGGGATTTTTGACAAACTGTGGTGGTTAAGTTAATCATTGGTTAACCCACTCAAAAGTAGTGTTACATCACACAATTATGCCACACCCTCTACACAATGCTTCATCACTTCAAGTTTCATAAGAAAATAATGCTTCTACATGAATACACCTTACAAAAATGTCTGACTGAATTATAAACAGGTTAAATACAGGCATGTTAAAT
This sequence comes from Apostichopus californicus, assembly GCA_020650975.1. Lineage (NCBI taxonomy): Eukaryota > Metazoa > Echinodermata > Holothuroidea > Aspidochirotida > Stichopodidae > Apostichopus > Apostichopus californicus. The sequence goes on along the minus strand of JAIPMN010009386.1, from coordinate 12,686 downwards.
ACCCTACCACCATCTCTCTCTCTCTCTCTCTCTCTCTCTCCCTCCCCCTAAAATCAGCTCCACACAACTTTTGGGGCTCTAAACAATTTCATTAGTTTATGACCCAAACTGATCATGGTCACACATGTTCAAACTTCATCAAATAATTTACAGCTACCATAAAAGTAGTTTTTTGTCGCTCAGACATTTCACTGACAAAGCGCATATTCTTCATGCAATGTCTGAGAATCTTTTGCAGGGAAAGAACTGCCAGATACTTTTGGAAATAGGCTTTAGCCGCCATTAGCAAGCTAAAATCTAGAGGCAATGCCTCTGAAGCTGGCTAAATGGGGGCCCTGAGCAGTTTAAAACTACTTTACCTTTATGTCCAACCAGAGTGCTACGTAATGGGCCTCCCGGTCTTGGAAAGCACACCTTCAAGGGAATCAACTGAAGTTGCGTGCTTTGATTACAAGAATGTCTAGCTCCCTCTAACAAGGGTTGCAAACACCCGCTGAAATCCTGGTTTTCAGCGACCCCTCCCAATCTGCCTAGGAGTTCTATCGACAGCGGTGTTTCATTTCCGACAAATTCCATGGATGGCTTAGCAAGTCTGAAGAACAAACAATACAGCGTGCAATGGTACAAGGAATTTAAACCAAGTAAATTTTACAGTAGCTGCTTATATGTCATTTACTAGGTTTATACAGCCACATTCCAAATTAATGCAGATTCACTCCAGTATATAGGACAATGTTCAGTATAAATTCTACTTTCTCTTTCATCAAACAGCCTAAGTCAAAGCCGAAATAAGATGGACATCATCAATCAAGCCACACGCCGTGCTTCAATTCTTTATGTCTTTAATTATTACAATGTTTATTTTCTGTCATGAAGATGGGTTTTGCAAATGCTGAATCTAGGATATTATAACTCTTAACATGACCTGATGATGGCATATTGGTTCCAATTTCAGTATTTTTTATCTTATGCGATTGATGTATTATCTTGTTTGAGGTTGTTAGTTTGAGAATCTGTTGTATCTGTGTAAACAGCACAAGAATGCTCATAAAAAAATTGACTTTTGTACCTAAGAGTATCTCTCAGAAGTTCCACCTGTGGTTTAAGGCTACTGGATTCTTCCATTTGTTCAAGGCTCATAGTTATGTCTTCGATGAGCTGTTGGGTTGAGAAAGCTTTGAGGTAGGTGTCTAGAAAATCAAAATTGCCATAAATGTTCTGAAAATAGAAAAAAGGAAACAAAACATGAATAACATTAACAACTATCACTTACAAAATTTTTTAAAAGTTTCATGGATAAATCTCACAGACTTCTTTTGAGGCATTCCTTATCCATTTGTCCCTATATGTACTTCAGATCTTAATAACGTTGCAACCATTTTTTTCTGAGAATTTATTCCACAAGTTATGTATTAATTGCGGTACATGTTACAGCACAAAGTTAGTTCACACCAGCATTTCATTCCTCTTGTAGCCATGATGGCACAACAGGTATAAAAAATGTCCATGCACCCTTCAAGTAAATCAAACCATGCACAGAAAATCGACATTAAAGAGAGTTGAGCACATTTAGAGGAAGTGGTAATGCTGGAAAACACAAGTTCTGACCACATGTGGGCCATGAAAAATATTTGGACCATACATGCCAGAAGCTGCCTAGCTTTATTCCCCACTTACACTGATACTTAAAATACTACCACTTACAAGCATTTCTATTCTTCCCTATACTTAATTTTCCCAAAAAGAATTCAGACACCAAAACTGGCGTGGAATACCTTGCAGAGATCTTCGTGAGATTCTTTTCCACACAGAGTCATATGATAGGGTAGCAGCCTAAGCTTTCGTCTGTTGTACTCGTTCTCAAAGCGTAAAGGCTGGCTAGGGACCATCCTCATAGGATTCAAGGTCTTGCCTTGTTGAGTCAGTTTTAGCATCTGGAAAATTGATAGTAAAAAATGTTAATTTCTGAAACTGGTTCAGAGTCTAGAGTTAAGTTCTACGCTGTTACTTGAAAAAGCACAAAGACTCATAGGATTCAAGGTCTTTCTTGCCTTGTTGAGTCAATTTTAGCGTCTGGAAAATTTATCGTAAAAATATTTAATTTCTGAAACTGGTTCAGAGTCTAGGGTAAGTTCTACGCTGTTACTTGAAAAGCACAAAGACTCATAGGATTCAAGGTCTTGCCTTGTTGAGTCAATTTTAGCATCTGGAAAATTGATTGTAAAAAATGTTAATTTCTGAAACTGGTTCAGAGTCTAGAGTTAAGTTCTGTGCTGTTACTTGAAAAGCACAAAGAGATGATAATTATACTGTGAGAGAACAAAAGTTTCAAGTATTTGAAGAGCCGTGGTAAAGGAATCATTCTGAATAAGCTCCATGTTTTTCTCTGGTGCATTAACCATACAAACCTCATTATTCAGGGATGTACACTAAAACACCACCACTGAGGTAGGACAATCTTCTCATGCTATATTACACACTGTATTGTCCTCTCATATCACTTTTTATAGTACATGTACTGAGAGCATGTACAATTCTGAATCCAGGCTTTGCAGCTTTACTGTATACATGTCTTGAATGTAAAGTGGACATTTGTTAACATCCGGCAAATGCTAACATGACTCATATGTTGGTTTTTCATCCAAAGAACTCCAATCATCCAAACGAAAGAAATTTGAAGACAAGCATAGGGTAGTTCTCAATAATGTACATAATGTAAGTATGAAATGTGATATATATCAATGGAGTGAGGGACATTTGTTTCCATAAGGGTAATGCTGTTTTGTTACCTAGCCCTGGTGAACCCCCTACAATGTTTGGACATCATATATTGGCATATATGTGATGACTCTACTACAAGGAAATGGAAATGGAAATATCTTGCAGTTGGCTTGGCATAAGTTTTCTTCTCTTATTACTGTCAGGGTGGAATAAAAACAACACCATACCTTTTCCACATGTGCCCACTTGCCAGAGAAGAAATCTGCCAAAACTTTGTGTCTTGCTATCTGTATTGCTGGATCTTTCAAGTATTTCTCACTACCTGCCATTGTAAATTGTCTGCATGAAGAAGTAGCATATCAATATTCAGAAAATTGAAATAAATATCAAAAATAATAATATAAAATCATAATAAAATGAGAATAATATAACAATAAAAGAACCACTCTGCTTATTAGAGTTGAGTCTAAACCTTCCTTAAAATGAAAATCCAGTGGCACATTCACTGCAGGATACCCAACACTGGGGGAGGGGGAAGCAGGGGAGAACATGGTTTGCAAGTTAATTTTAAAGCAATCATTTGATAGGGGCATGGTGCCAAAGGTGGCACCTTCCACACCACTGCACTGCACATTGGTCTGACTGCACCACCCTACCCGTTCCCGTCTTTCAAACCTGTGTCAGGGTCGCCAAAATGAACTAACATCCCAATCACATAATAAATATGCAATGCTAACTTGCATTGTTTAGGATATTAAGTAACTGACACACTTTGAACAAAATTTTTTATCATTTCCAATAATTCCAGAAAGTTTTTAAAAAGTATTTTCCAGGAGTTTTTAACCTTCATCTGGTCAAGTGGAGCCATGATATTGAGGAGTGTCCAATTAGACAATTACATTTTCTACAGTGTGGAAGAATGCTTAGAGGGCAGTAGCAAATGATCATTGACATCAGAGTATGGGTGCCTAATATTTGACTTTCTGACATATTTGGGTTCGATCCTGTTGGCCTTAAAATATTGCAAAGGTTATGGAAGCAATTACAACAAGCAGAGAAGGCAATATAGTGACCCACCTGTGGTAAAGAACTAAAACAGTCTTTCCTTCCGCCTGTCTTTCCACAAGGTATTCTTCCAACTCGTACCTTAGACGAGCCCACACGAGGGTCGGGACTGCTACCTCCTTGGGGTCTGGAGGGGGCCAGTATTGGTAGATTTCATCCAAGACCTCATCATCCAAAGACAATAGATGGAGGATTTCCTCATTGGTCAATCCATTTCTACCAATGCAATAGCAAGAAACATTTTTGGCAAATAATAAATAGGACACTGTTTAGATTGTTTTAACCAAACAAGAAATTTCCTTGCATTTTCTCACACACAAAAACAAGCAGATATGAAACATTACTTCTTTCATATTTTAATCAAAGCGATCCCCTGCCCCTTTCCTGCAATACCAACAATGACATGAAAATTGACATCAATTCAACATCATAAAATATGCAGGTATGTTTGATGAAAGTTATGAAAAAGAACAGCTCAGAATTTACAAGGAAGGCAACTTAAGATTACTTTTTATCTTTCTCAAAATAAACAATGATATCTGGTTACTAATCTTTCTCATATTTTATGATAAGAAATATGTTGCGTTTTAGAAACCATTTTGAATACCTGGAAGCACAAATATATCCCACTGCATGAGAGACTAGAATTTTTCCAAACTGTCTCTCCAGCCCCTCAAAGAGTTTCCAAATAGCCTCATCTATCCGTATGGCCAGCTGTCCCTCAGACACAACAGTGTATGACTTCCATCGTCTTGCTTCGTCAAATTGCAATTTCAGAAACAGGGGTTGTGGACACTTTGTGAAAACTGGCAGAGGAGAGGAAAATACAGTACAGTACAAGCCTATTGACTTCAGAGAGAATATGCTTGACAAGGTAAAACTATATAAACCCCTAACTTGAGTAGATCACAGGACTAAATCTATCTTACATGTGAACTTGGAAAGTTGCAAGGAAGTGAATCAAAGCAAAATGAGGCTCTTCAGATACATAAATGTAAGAGTTTAATGATAAACAGAAAAGAAGGAATTTCAGTATATCCTTTTGACAAGGTTTTAAAGCTGTTAACTATAACCTAATATGGCAAAACATTCTAGTGAATAATTAAAATTTTGTGCTTGATAGTTATGTTGGTATAGGACAGGACTTCTTGCTGTGGTTCAAATTACTCCATAGCCAACTAATGATAAACATCTTCAAATGGCTGTGTTGTGAGACAGAAATTGCCATGGTAATAATAAAACAACTAGTGATAATTCGGTTGTGCATTCCTTTTATGAACTCACCCCTCTTGAGGATATCAAATTGGTCGGCAGTCACGATGCGATTACAAGCGCTCATCCAGTGTTTCGCGATTTCAACCCCTGTCCCCTCCGCTAACGGTGTCATCCCGATGAAGCAGTCATCAGAAATGAGGATTTCTTTCAACCACTCTAGGATGCCATACATGTCTGGTAGGGTAGAGAGAATTATCTGGACATTCTTTGGACACACCCTTGGCAACCATTTACAGGTGTGTGCTCTGAAAGAATTTTCCAACTGATCCACAGAATCTAACAGGATTAGCAGGGCACCCTTCTCGGGCGACTCAGCCACCCTTGTCAAGAGGGAGGGGAAATAAGTGATGAGGCTGATGAAATTGTTTAAGGTAGAATTATCAGGAAGAGGTATGTCATAAATTGCACATATCTGTTCTGCTACGGATTTCAAGACCGATAAAATCGAAGAGCTTTTTGAAGACGTCCCCAAAAATCGGATAACAACATTCAGGACATCAGACGATGATGATTTTGATATCTGAGCAAGTTTAGCCATGACTGACGTTTTGCCACTTCCAGAGGGTCCATGAATGACAATAGGCTTGCTGACATCTTTGATGCAAATCTTGCCCATGATTTCATCTATCGTATCCATGCATCCATGAAACACTTCGCATCTCTTAACGCAAAAGTTAGCATGGTGAATAATTTCCACCAGCAGTGCGTTCTCAGCAATAGCCCCATTAAACTCCTCTTGAGCGATAGCTTTGAGTGTTAGTCCTTTGACATTTTGAATAAAGTTACTCTTCAGTTGTTGCAAATACTGGTGGTATTCTGGAGAACTCTCTGATATTCCGTTCTTCTTCCATTTTACCTGCAGCTTGTGTAAGTTTGAGCTGTGAAGGCGTGAAGGGATGTATGAACATTTCATCTCCTCCAGGTGTGACTCTATGAGAGGTATCGGGTTACCATTTTCATCAGCGTCAAAGTACCTGACAAGCAGAAATTTTTAAGGGAAAAGATTATGAAAGAATAGAGCAATTTATGAACAAACCAGATTTTGCTGTAGGTCTCACAAGTGGGGCAAGTTTTGTAATCAAGTTGTCTGAGTTTTACATAGTCTTCTTGATGGTCCTGTCATTATAATTCACTTGTGTCAACTAATAGTAACAGCAATGTATGAGGGCGTTGTGGTCAAAGTGTTCAAGCCGACGGACTTGCGATCAAAAGATCGCAAGTTTGAATCCCGGTAAGATTACTAAATCGTGTAGTTGACCTTCCATCACACTATACTGCAGTATTAAATGAGATTGCACACTTTAGCACAATCAGTGTACTTTTGACCCTGAGAGGAGAAGATGTACAGTATTGGAGCACTGGGGGGGGTGGGGGCTGGGGGAGGGAGTTGTGGGGAGGGGGAGCAATTAAAGTGGATTACCGCTTAGCATCTGGATCATCCAAGTGATCGAAGAGATCTGTTATCTCTCGATAGAATCCAAAGCAGTGACTGGTTGGTGAATCAGCATCTAAGGCAGCCTCTACTTCCAACTGTGTGACTGCAGGCAAGAGAAAATGTGGAAAGCTTTATTAGGCTATGAATATGCATAGCATTTCATTTCAATCATCACAAAGATATTTTTTAAGTGCTTTATAACAATGAACAGAACTGGAGAAACATCATTCATGTTTAAGTTTCAAATTAATTTGCCTCTCTTGAGAAGAAGCAGAGTCCAAAGAAAGCCAGAGAGTATGTAAGCCGTAGTTGATTTTTCTTGGCTGTTTTGGTGTTCGGATGGTCCTAGGTTCCTACAATAGGATGATGATTTGAATGTTTCCGGGTTTTTAATTTTTTATACCTTAATATATATATTCCAAACTTCAACAATGTAACCTTCTCAGATTTTGTTCATAAACCAAAGATGTTCCTATTTGAAGGCAGCCGATTTTTCATGAATGCTGAAATATGTTGCAAGAGTGTTCAGTGCTTTGAAAGATCAGCTCTGGCGTGACAGATTGAAAGCGTGCAATAGTTGTTTGGAGACAGGAAAATGAAGAGTGCTATGAATTGGTGAATGAAAAGGCAAGTTTGTACCATAAATGATAAATAAATCCTGTACAGATGTCTCATACCTGACAACTATGTATATCATGAGGGGAAAAGTGAATCATAAATACAAACATTTATTAATCTTCAAGGAAAACAAATAAATCTGGCCAACAGAAAATATGATGCATTCTATAAATACCTACCTTATGGAAGCTACTCTGGTGGAACCAAATGAGGTGAAAAAATAGAAAGTAAGAGAATAGCCACACACAGACAGGAAAGTAACAGCAAGAAGGCGAAAAACTCTACGAATGAAAGAGCACATCAAAATGTATCATTGAATTTCACAACATCTTTACAACATTAGGATATGATAATTATGTCCTTAAAGCAGGGGTGAGCACAAAATTGATATTGCAAGCCACAGTGAAATTTTAAACTGAAACGGCAGCCTGTAACTTATCTATTGCCATTCCAAAAATGGAATCATTACATTACATGTTTACAGATCAGAAAATTCCCACCATTATGGGCAAAATGGTTCAAATTGTTCACATGTAATCAAGCAGCCAACCGTGTTACTGACACATCAAAACTATTAAGTTTCTTTTCTGTGAATAAGCAAACACATGTAACAATTGGTGCTTTAAGAAAACTGATTAAAATCCAAGAAGCACATTCAAGGATCAGTTTATTTCTTACTAAAATTGGTGAATCTGGGCATTCATCAAGTAGCTGGTTGCATTGCATACCTTTATTCCACTTTCCACCAGGTTCACTCAAGTTACTAGTGCAATGTATTTATTGTGAGGATTTTTTGAAGCTAGTCTTTTTTATCGAGAAAGGTGCATTTAGTTGATGATTGGCAACAAGGAATGTTATTATGAAAAAATTTCAGCCTATACCAAGTATTTCAGCAAAGTTATTTTCAAGAACATCAGCCATATATAGCTCTAAAAGTAGGGTAGCCTTGTATAAAAACATAAACTGTGTGAGTCTGGGTCACATGTTGATGTTTGTTTTAAATATATACAGATGCATCAAATTAGCGATTTATGCAGTTTCTGTTCAAGTGTGTTTAATGGCGTCAGAATTTTGCTGTAATGCCATCAGCTACTTATATATCTCCCTTTTAAACTCTCACCTGATGAGAAATACTTCTTCTTCTCACTATCATCGATACCTCCCGCTTCATTGGCAGCTGTGACAATGCTCTGAAGGACCACGGCAAGCTTAGATGATACGTTCTCCCAGTCCTCTGTCACTGGTTGCAGCACATACTCCGAAGGCAGGGAATTTTCATCGTGGAGATACCATTTCTTAATCAAATTTTCATCATCTTCATTTGATGTATACTTCATCAGGATGTCAAATTCAGATGATAAAATCTTGGCTGGGATGGGACGATAGCCATATCTCTGTCCAAGAAGGAACTGCATTTAAGGAAAGTCACAGACAGAAAATGGCAGAATTAAACAAAATATAGGGCTTTAACCTGATGAAACTCTTCAGAGCAACCTTATTGACTTTTTGATCTGTTTTTTTTTGCATTGAACCTTATGTGTTTTTCTAACAAATTATAAAAAGTGATTGTAATTTATCAAACTTCAAAACCAGTAGATTATTTTCTACTAAAGCATTGTTTATATTGTTAAATGCAGGGCGCACTAACAAAAGTTTTTGTGTGACACTTCAATAATATACATGTCTAATTAATTAATTAATAAGATAATTAATTAGATAATTAATTATCTAACAAATTAACCGATTAATTATATAACTAATTAATTAATTAATTATGTGACTCCTTCAATCATGACTACTGTACAGTATTCATCATTTGAAGAATATATGAAACTTGATGGTCATGATGAAATATCTGATGTACTTATTACTTAGTTTCCATCAACTTGTCCTTTTTTCTTCTTTTCATATAGCTACAGAAATACAACAAATGTTTTCTGATATGCTAAATATAGTTTCTTAAAATTAGTCACATTTGTGGTAGTTCTAATATGGAACAATTTGATAAAACTTTTTCAAAGTTTTTCCTTGGAGAACACCTTCATGAGACCCCTTAATTGTATGATATTTTACGATAGTTAACAAAAAACACTGGCAGTTTTTATAATGTCCATTATGTCAGGTTTACTTAAATATTGCACCACCTTAGGCCAAATCATTCTACTACTGCAGAAATTACTTCAGTGCTTAGTAACATAGGATTATGAAGGGTTAACATACAGGTAGGGGTATGAAGCGACTGAAAAGGAAATTTAAATCTACTTCATTTTGAAGTTCAATACAAACAATGTATATATACTCTATACGTTGCTATAGCAATCTATCAATCCAAGTTTGTGGCTTAATAATGTATTAATAATAACAACTTCTGTCTATTATTTATATATTTGAAAGAGCCTTCACATTTGATGCATATTTCAGTTTCTGCAAAGCTTAGTTAGTTTATCTGGATATGCACTAGTTTAATCATCAAAAGCACCATATCAAGCAACCTTGACTCAACCAAACTTGACTAAAAGAGACAACAAAAGAAGATGGGTAGAGGGATGGAGAGAAAGTCAAAAGACATTCGCCTTATTCATCCCACGTGACTTTCATTATTAATTTCATGCAGAACAGAAGCAATGAAATCAATATTATGCTTTTGATTTCTATTCTTAGATATTAAAATACTGGTTACCAGATAGCAAAGGGTTGAAAATTGTCAAATCCTTCAAAATCAGATTCATTTCATAGCTACTAGCATGCATAGTGTACCTATTCACTGATACTGATCTTGTATTATGAAAAGAAGAACAAATGAACACCAAGAAACTTTGTGACCAATTTTCCTACATGCAGGTTGCTGATTCACATTCTTCCATGTACAGTATATGGCAATTTATAATAATCATATATGAAAGGTTATAAACTTCAATCCAGCATTTCTAAAGAATATCATGTTTGATAAGTCAGTTGCATATATTTCTACAATTCATAGTAATACTACAGTACCTTAGCATGGATTGCCATGGAATAATTAACATTAGGGGTGAAGATAGACACATTTGGTTACAGTGGGTCATCAGTCAAGCTTCAAGCCTATGAAATGGGGAGGGGCACACAAGAATGAATTAACCACGTGTAAAGTATACCTCTGAATAGGCTTAAATTACAAAACAACTTCAAATAAAAATTCTTCATAGTGTTGAAAGCCTGAGCTTGTTGAATTTGGTGGTTAATATTACCAAACCTACTGGTATCACTTTATAAAGTTAACTTCAATAGATCAACTTAACACACCCTGCAAGATTTTCTCACCAAAGAAATCTTTTATTTTCAGGAAAGAAATGATGCTGTTGCCCTAACACACTGTCATCTTACTAAAACATTAACAACATACAAAATGCACATCACAAACTGAATTAAATTAAACTTATAAGAAGCAAAAATTTAGGGATTGGACAAGACAGCAGTATCACAAATATGACAATATTAATGCAAAAACCTGCTATCAGATTAACTTCATTATTTGGTAGTGTATGTAATGAGAAAGGGATAAATCTTGAATATTTTAGTACGATCTGCTTTTCAAAGAGAACTTTCCTTAAAATGCAATTGACTCATGAACATTTTATACATTAGCTGTACCTTGTCACAACAAATTATAAGCAAACCTTGAATCACTATGTTGCCAACAATTTTCATTCACTGAGAGTCAGCAAAATGAGCTCATCAGTGTAACAAAATTGTGAAAATTAGAATAATCAATACGTTGTCACAGATACTTTACTAACCGTGTAGGCCATCAGCTGAAGGTCGAAATTCGCTTGTTTCGTTCCAGCAACTGCGGGACTAAAATTTCTCTACAGCATTGAATACATAAATTAATGAAGATTAATGATCCAAAAGTTCTCCATGTGCTTTCCTGCAGTTTTTTTACAATGTCGCTCGAAAGATCGAACTATATTTTTTATTGCGTATGTTAAGAAACCTGCCGTATTACGTTCAAAAGTCGTGCGCCAGTGAGATATCTGTATCATGTGATATGAATTGTCCAATGAGCCATGAGTTCTGCGTGCAATCTTTGTAGAAAACAACAAACATGGCGGCTCCCACGGGCGCTAGTCTGTTCCGACACACGAAAATCTACGGTGCTTAATGCACATTGATTCTGTTAAATTTGAAGCAGTCAAGGCACTGACGAATAAACGATGGACTAAAGTTACTTTCTGCGCCAAAGATTGTCTTAATCTCAGCGGCAGAGACAGTGACATCGCCGAAATAATCCAATACATTGGGTTACTCGATGGCCTACTACGATCAAGCGTGTGTTCAACAGCATAGTATGATGGGGTTCCACGATACGTGTTACATGCGGTTCATTAATGATAGCAAGCGCATAATTGCTGCAAGAAAACGGACAGTACCAGAGGAGACCCCATATGATTTGAAACGAAGAAGTGACGGAAAAGATCGAGGCAACCAAGCAGAAGCTCTGGTGTATTGCCTGTACAATGTATTATATGTGGGAAAAGAAACTCATACATTACTCAGCGTTGCAAAAGGGGGCAGGACAAGCTGCAGCAGGCAGAGACTTTCGATGGAGGTAAGCCTAAGCATACTACACGACTTATACTTGCACCTCTGTGGCATAGTTGAAGTGTTAAGAGAAGTTGCATAATGCAACATCAGGAGCTCTTGAGGGATAGAATCCAATTCAAAGGGCACAGTGTTGGACCTGAACATAATTTAATTAGTGGCATGGTCATCTGATTTGTTTTATTATTTAGTGGTAGGCATGGAAACTGTTTCAAATTGTCCTTCTGGGGCACTAGCCTAGGTGTTAAATACAGGCTTCATAGTTTTCTTACTGTGGCCTATTATTTGAATGATAGAGATATTATCTTAGTTAGAAAACTAAGTGTAACAAAAGTGGAATAAGGTTAGGTTTGCAAGGTCTTATGGTCAGCCTGTCTAGCTTTACCAAAATGAACAAGTATCTGACTCCTTTATCATTTGTAACAGATATAATCGACCATTGTATCATTTGAACCATAATATTAAGAGATAATGTGCTGTCAAAAATAATGTGCTGTCAAAACAAAATCCTGTTCTAATTCTTCTTTGCATGACACTGGTTTGCAAAAATTTGCATGTGTCTTTGTTCGTCCAAAGAAGATGAGCAGATCACGTGGTATATAAATGAAATTGTCTTAGTTCTTACTTGTTCAAACTTACATCTTTATTAACAGAAAATGCAAAACAAGTTGCTTTTTTATTTCATTTTATTAAAGGATTGCTTAGACATGCAGCCTAGTGGAAAAAAGATGAGCCCAGTTTTATGCATATTAGAGGGAAAGACTGTGTTGCCATTGAAGTGAGGTACCACTCTCTATGTTATAGGAACTACATACGATTCTTGGCAAGGTAGACTGATACAGATCCTGAAAGGTAAAGTACTGTCTTCAATGTGTGGTTCATTGAGTGTTCAGGGGTGGATCTAGGACTTTGGAATATGGGGGTCCTCCCCCAAGAAAAAAATTAAAAAATTCTCTAAACACTTTGAGATGCAATAACAGGTTAATCTTTC
>JAIPMN010009385.1:0-13653 GCA_020650975.1 Apostichopus californicus | reverse complement strand
TCCACTTTGCAGTCCATCTTCCATGCCTCAAACCATGCTGTGTCACTCCGTAACGATCACGATAGTATCACCCGTAAGTTTGAGCCCAGCAGTACGCAGAAGCACCGTACCACTGGATCCAGCAATAAGAGATCAGCCCTGAGCCATTCAAATCTGTCATCAAAGGTTTGTGACATTCAGTTTCAGCGATTTGAAGAAGGGAAGAATAGTTATTTCTGGAATGTTTTTCATTTAACATTTGTGGTAGGCAAAGGCTGCTAAAAGTGTCAACACTGAGTGCTCCTTACAGCATGACTGGTTTTACACAATGTTTGGTTTTTGCTACGCTGTAATGAGAAAATCTGCAGACATTAACTTTGAACATGATCATTTCTAAACTCTAGGCTTGACTGATTTTATTTGTTCTGTCAAAGGTTTTTTGGTGATTTAAGAAAAAAAGAAACCAAAGTTTGTTTAGCTATTTTCAATTTCCAGGTCGAAGTCTTCTTACTAGTGACAAAGCTTGATTTGTAATCTTTAGTGTTAATGGTGTAAGTGATAGACAAAACAGACACCATATTTTCAAGCAACTCTTCATTGGGCCAGTGCAAAAAGGTTGTGGCCTCTAGTGTGCTGAGTTAAATATACATACTTTATGTGGTGTGTCCTATGGCCAGAATTTTGTGCTTACTTGGTAAAGGCAGGTAGGTAACTTATGCAACCAACCTGTGTTTAGCAGCTGGTATTTGAGGTCAGCAGAGGTCAAAGTGTGAAAATCATGAAAGCTTGGTTATCTCCAGGCTCATAATGTGGAAAAACTTTGTACATGTATCATAGTTTGGCCTAATGATGTGCAATAAGTATAGTCTTTGATGTTTTCCCTCTGGTGAAATTCAGCTTTTGTAATATAGCAAGTTACCCTTGGAAGGGGTTGTCACTTAAGTTCATTTTTGGGGAGAGGAGGGGGTATTTAGAGGGAAAAAGAAAAACAGCTGGTTTTGTTGCAAGAAATAGTTGTGAAATGCTGAAGAGAAATGTCAGATTATTTGAATTTTTGTTTTAAGTGTGTCTTCAATGGTTTATCCAACAGAAACAGAAGGCTTCAAGTCAAGGGGTCAGTATGACAGAAGCCAGGAAGTATGGAACATTTACAGAATTTATATTCTTTGAGAAGGTAAGATATCAACTTAACTGCTTTTTGACAAAGCCTTTTTTTCCACTGAAAATAAAAAATAAGGCTGTTTGTCTTTTCATATGTGCACTACGAGGGAGATCTTTTCAAGTCTGAATTTGTTTGTGCTTTGTTTACTATCTACAATACTATGTATGCTATTTAATGTTCTTGCAGGTACGAAAGGCATTTAAGAGTCAAGAGGTTTACGAGAATTTTCTGAGATGCTTGGTACTCTTCAACCAGGAAATAGTCTCTAGGGGTGAACTTGTTCAACTTGTGACACCATTTCTTGGGTAAGTTCATAACAAAAATTCATGACCCTCCAATGTGCCTATGCAAACTTCAGAAACTCAATTACTCTCTGGGGTGTTTCACATTGTAGTAACTTGCAAATGAATGTGTCAGAATGACTCTTTCAGAGCTGAAACAACATTGTGCTTAACGGATGGTTTTAGGCACATAATATCTGTTTGATATGTTGTAGACTTAAAATCCTCTGCTAGTCCAGGTTGAACTATAATACCACTTTATGAGAAATGGCCCTTCAACAGCTGTGGGTAGTCAATTAAAATGACTAGACCATATTGTGTAGTACTCATCATTAGGTCAGTTCGTCAAATGCAACACCCAATAGGACAATAAAAGACTGTTATGGCCTCAGATGACATATTTATAATGTATTACAAATTGCTTCCACAATAATTGGTGTAGAAAGTCATCCGAGGGTACTCTGTTGGTTATATGAAGTTATAACAACTTGTTTTGATTGAACGATGGATTAACATGAATATTTATTAGGCCCGCAATGTTGAGCTAAAATTCATCTTTAATTTAACTTTAAAGGAGCATTCCAGAGATTGAATATTCTTTTCAAAGGTGAATATTTTGAAAACCGTAATAGCTATAGATACATTGCTTGCACTCAGATGTTTTCATTTTTCCTGGACTATAAGATGTCAAGATCAAAATTATGCCTGCCTAAAGTCATCATTTAACAGACATAGTTCTGACTTTTAGTGTTGACTTGACCATTAGCATGCATTGCATACATCCTTTGCCTCTTAATATAACTCAATCTTTGAACTTGTACTTTCAACTTCCTTCATTATTTTTATTACTTTTTCAGGAAATATCCAGAGCATCTGAAATGGTTTAAGGAATTTCTGGGATACAAAGATATTGACAAAACAGAGACGCCACGCCCTCACAAAGAAAGAAGTCAAGGAGAAATGTACACAGAAATTGGTAAGTTGTTTCTGCCAAAAACAAACATCTTAATGTAATGTTGCTTGATTGCCTTGCACCCATATAACACTGACCTCCTGAAAGAAATGATTTTTCATAAATTACAAAAGTGCCCTTGTAGTCCTTTCTATTGAAGACTGTCAAGATAAGTTAGTTTCTTTGTGTGTGCCTTTCCTTTGTGTTACCAAACAAAGAAACGTGTGGAATTAAGATTTAATTAGTTTGCCGAACTAAGTTGACAATTCTATCTTCGTAAAGTTTGTTAACCTTCCTGTATACATTAGGTAATAATAAACGATAATTCTTTAGCAGTAAATGAGCAAATATTGGCAAGAAACAGAAAGGTCACTTTTGTGAAAAGAGAGCTTGAAAATGGCTGTTTCACAATATTAACAGCATGCATAAATTGATGACCTCTTTACAGATTTTTCAAACTGCAAGAGATGTGGGGCCAGCTATCGTGCTCTACCCAAGAGTTACACTCAGCCTAAGTGCAGTGGAAGGAATGCTCTCTGTACCCAGGTCATAAATGACACCTGGGTGTCTTTCCCGTCATGGTCCGAAGATTCTACGTTTGTTACGTCTAGAAAGACCCAGTATGAAGAGCACATCTACAGGTGTGAAGATGAAAGATATGAGGTAGGCTATCAATGTCATGAAATAAGTTTTATAGCAAACTTTGATGCACAGCAGAGTTATACAGTCCTTACACTGGTGTTGGTGCGTAGCAGCAGTCTCTACAGAATGGAAGAATTGATTAGTCTTTCCTTTTGCATAGATAAACTTCAGAAATGTCAAACTTGCTGTGCAAAGTGTAAACACTTGTATAACCTACAATGTGGAACAGTTTGATTGGAAAAATGAAGTTATTTGCTGGAGAGGTTTAAACAAGAAATGCAAATCAGGAACCATAATGCCATTGCTTTGCTTCATTGGTTTCTGAAACACCATCTTAAGATGACAGTTGAAGCTACAGTTCAAACAATGAAACTCAGGTCAAGGGGGACAGAGAGAGAGATGATAAACCATGTGGTGGTTTGTAAGTGAAGCAATAGGATAGGATACCTTATCAGAGGTTTGGAATCAAACTGTTAACAACGTACCATGCACTGACCCAGTACTGTGTGTGGCTTTTTTTTTGTCTTAGGGATTGATAGGATACTGTGCTGCCATTGATCTGGTACTCTTCATTGCATATGCAGTAGTAGTATAGGATATGACATGCCCTATGTTACTAATATTCTGACAGCAATTTTTACATGTGCGATAGATAGGTAGTATAGAATAAGAACATGCATTGTACAGCCAATGGTCTACTACCTATATATACATATGCAACAGCTCTGGTATTGTGTATTTAGACATGCATTATGTTGCCACTCTTGGAAGCCTGCAGAATCACTCTTCATGATAGTAATTTAAATTCAACTAAATGAAGTCATTTGCATTTTCTGTTGATTCACTTTATCTTGTAGCTTGACATTGTCATCGAGGTCAATACTCACACCATCAGGGTTCTGGAACATGTGAACAAGAAACTCTCTCGTCTGTCTCCAGAGGAACAGGCCAAGTTCAAGTTGGACAATTGTCTTGGGGGGACGTCTGAGGTGCTTCATCGGAAAGCCATTCAGAGGTTAGTCTCACCGTAGCTGTGCAAACTTTTCTTTTATATTGAAGCAAGTGATTATTTAATAAGTTATTTAATTTATTAAGTAAATTACTACAGAATGGCAGTCAACAAACTAGTTAACAGTGTTCCACAGGGACAGAGTCTGGTTTCTTAACATGTCAAGTGTCCTGTATGTAATTGTTTGTCTGTATGTTATTTGCCTATGATAAAGTTTCTGCACATGTGCTTTATTACAAGGGCTCTGACATACATTGTGACTGATGTCAGAAACAAAATGCGACCAGATGTCAGAAATCAAAATTCTACAGGAAGATAAAATGATGCAGCAGACATTATGTATAGGTTTCCCTTTTGATTCTAAAATATCTTACATTTCCTCTGCCTCTCTCCTTCTCAGGATTTATGGAGACAAAGCGGGTGATATCATCGAAGGTCTGAAAAAGAACCCAGCAGTAGCTGTGCCATTAGTATTGAAAAGGTCAGTTAATTTAGCTCGCTGGTTAGTCACCATTTTGCACCATTTTCTGGGAGCATTTGTTTTTTTATTATGATTATTATAGACAATCATTAGGCTTTCTGTCTTCCAATCAGCAAATCATTAATTTGTGAATAATCAGTGATGCTTATCAAGGGCATTCAAGTGGAAAGAAACACTGATTGTATATTTATGTTTGTCACTGAATCATTTTTGAGGATGGATAACTTGGAAAGAACACAAAATCAAGTGAGCTAATGACATAGCTTATATTGGAAAAAATATATAAAGTAGTCTACTAGAATTTAATGCAATAATTGCTGTAACATCACAAATGTAATACTTATGCACAATTTCACACTGTTCCATCCTTGTTACAATGTTTTGTGGGTGATATAACTGGTTTCATTCACACATGAACTGGATTCATTTGAAAGTATATCCTGTTAAAAACTTGACGATTTGAATACGGCCCGCTTCTCTTGTACAGGTTAAAACTTAAAGACGACGAATGGCGGGAGGCTCAAAGAAGTTTCAACAAGATCTGGCGGGAACAGAATGAGAAGTACTACTTGAAATCACTTGACCATCAGGGGCTGAACTTCAAGCAGAATGACGTCAGACAGTTACGCTCAAAGAGCCTTTTAAATGACATAGAAACCATATTTGATGAGGTAAAGCTTTCTTGCTCATGCATGTGCCTTTAGTTGTTTTTTCTTGCACAAGGGTTAAATAGTATTTTACTTTGGTCTTTTGGGAAAGGAAAGTCATATTTTTTATCCTCCTTCTCAATAATTTTTTTTAAAATCTTATCAAAATAAACATCTTTGATACATATGAGGAGAAAATGTGTCTAGCTTTGAATGTTAAGTTTGAGTTTAGTGGCATTAAAGACAAGCTGTTACCCTTTTCTACAGTTAAAAGCATCATCTTGTTGCCACCTCCCCCCCCCCCCCAACATCAAACACCCACCTTTCAGCCATGATGAGTTCTCATGAATAATAATTGGATGATACTAAGAGGTACATCTACCCTGGTTGCCAGATAGTGTCCACCCCATGACCTTTCTCGTCTTACTTGGTTGTGCATTTTTTGTTACTCTTGTACAGAGGCAGGAGAGTGACAGCCCAAAGATTGGTCCTCACTTAAACTACACCCATCCAGATAAAGGGATTCTGGAAGATGTAGCAGCATTGATAATCCATCATGCCAAAAGGCAAACAGGTACGTTAGTGTTCTTGATAATGTATTAACAGTATAATGGTAATAAGCTTTCAAGTCTTCAAACTACATCATTCTCTTCAACTTCCTTGAAACCTACAGTGGGTCCAAGTTAGTTTTTTTTTAATAGTTTGTTCCATTTTAGTACCTACTTAATGCTGTAAGGTTCAGTATGGAAGCCTATCAAATCCTAGCAGGAAACAAGCAGAGATTGAGAAATCAACTGGAAGTAGCACAGGACTGACTGGGGACAGTTCATATGTAGATGGTTCGAGGCATAATAACAGAGATCTGTTTGGGATTTACTTAAGAGATATGTCTCTCTCTCTCTTTTTGCATCTAAAGGCAAAACCGTTTACACATTTCATGTTCTCTTATTACAGGGATACATAAAGAAGAGAAACAGAAGATCAAGCAGTTATTGCATCATTTCCTGCCAGACTTCCTCTTTGTTGAAAGAGGAGAGCTGTCTGATGACGAGGATGATGACGATGATGAAGGTATGCATGTTAAATACATTCCTAAATTTCCATAATTTGGACTGGTGCCACTACCCCTCTCCCCCCCCCCCCCCCATCCCCAGGAAAGAAATGGTTATATAGTTGGCAGAGCGAGGTGACTTCTTATCCTGTTAACTAGTTTGATGAAATCCATTGTACCTGAAAATTGCTCTGCTCATTCAAACTGGTTTTGTAACATTCATTGGCCCAATAAATTTGTCTGTCCATCTGTCTATTTTAGGTGTGTCCTTATACTGCCAGCCTTTTTGATTCAACTGAAAATCATGCTAGGAACCCTTTATTATTTATTCATGTACAGCCTTTTTGCAGTGGAGGAGCAGTTTGTTAACATTTCTTTTTCTTTTGCTTTTTTCTGTATCCTTAATGTTCAATATTTTGAGAATTTCATTGCTTAAACAATAATCAAATTAATTGTCTAGGAAACAAGAGTGTTTATTAAGTTTCCTGATTTGTCTTTACATTCCAAGATATGGAAACAGATGAACAGGAATCTAATTCACCAAGAAAGGAGACGTTTGACAAGAAAGTGAAAGCCAAGCTTGCTGGGGGACCTGCAGATAAGCACATGTGGACATCTGTGAGTCTTGCTTTTATACTCTCTCAGTCTTCTTTTCTATCCCTTCCTCAAATAATTATAATCTTGTTTTCTATATCTCACCATTCATTGTATGTGTTCTTTTAACCAGATTTAGGCTGTAAAACTAGAATAAAAGTGCTGTGTGGAGTTGTATATAATTTGTTTTACGATACTTTATTTCTCTTTGCTCTATGCATTCTTTCTGTTCGCTTTCCTTCTTAATTTGTTATCCATTTGATTCTGAATCTGCAATTGGAATGGGTTATGAATGATGACATCTAAAAGCCAAATGATGTCTTCCAACTTGCATGTTGTGAATGCTTCGCATTTAAAGATTAACTCATACATTGAAGTGAATGATCTAGTGTTTAAATTTTGTGCAGGAATTTAGAAGTTTCTGAAAGTGTAAAGTACTATGTTCCCTGTGTACAAAACTGCTATTCATGTTTGCATTTGTAAAGCAGTTTACCCATATTGTGTAGCATTTATGCGATACTTAATTAATTATACCCTTCACTGTAAAGACAATACGTGTCACTCACTATGGGGAAATAAACTTAACACATATATAAATATCTTCCTGGTAAGTGAACAGTATTGTCAAATGCAGTATTTGGTTAAGTTTTTTTGATATTTCTATTCTAATGGAAGATTCCTATTGTAGGAATTTCGAATTGTATGAGATGTCCTCCCATTCCACTCAGTCAAACTCTGGCATATATATGATGTTATTTGTGTATCTGCTAACACTGACTCACCTATCACTCCTATTAACTATGCAGGACAACATCTACCATGTTTTCTTTACCAACAACAATTGGTACCTCTTCTTTCGGCTCTACACCATCCTCTGTGAGAGACTGCTCAAGATGAAGAAGAGAGCAGAAGTTATTGCAGAGTCAGACGGAGGCCAAAGGAAGCCTAGTAAAGTCTCCACTGCTGTGGCCTTGGGCCTGAAAACACCTCGTAAGCAACCTTCCACCAGACCTGATTCTTTCCTTATACCAGTCTGTGACCACGCAACAAACATATATTAATATTGTTGCAATGATACACTTATTTGGGGTATTTCATTTCGGACATGGAGTTGAATTAATGATTTCTGTATAGAATCTGTTTGAACTCTTTGTTTATAAGCCTGTGGTGTCTTTGTGTCCAGAGTACACAACTGCACTCACAGTAAAGTCTCTTAAAATGTTCTTACTGAGGGGGGGGGGGCAGGAGTGAGGGGCAGTGCTGCTTGTTTAATGTGGGGTAGTTGAATGTGGTCTAAGTTAAATTTCATATACAAGCAAAATGTTGAACTGGATTAGGGTGACATGTTGCAGAACTTTGGTTCAGTGTGGTCATATACTTGTCTTCAAATGTCGTTACTCAAGGTAGTGTCCGACTGTGAGTTGACATCTCATCAATTGGGTGAATGTGACCTTGTCTTAGAGCCAGTTTCAAATTACACATCTGCCTTTACATACCTCTATTTCCATATGTTGTTATAAACATGATCTGTAACTTCCCTTGAGGTGTGCAGTGTTAGTAATAATAACAATTGCTCTTCTTTGTCTAACAGTGGATGTAGAACCCGAGGGGTATTACTCCACGTTGCTAGAAATGGTCAGGAATGTTTTGGATGGCAACATGGAGAGCAGTGTGTATGAAGACCAACTCAGGGAAATGTTTGGCATCCACGCTTATCTGGCCTTTACTCTCGATAAGGTCGTGCAGAATATCGTCAGACAGGTACGTTCATAACAGCTTACTTGCTTGATTGGAGATAGGTGGAAACAAGTACCTCTCCGCCTCTGTGTCAGCTGTGTTACATATGAGACATTGCTGTAATGTTAGCCATATTGTTTTCATCTCAACTTGCTATTGTGTGGGCAGAGGTTGTAGTGATATAGCATTTCATGGATATATCCTTAGCTTTTAACTTGTAGGAAAATAACAATTTACTTAGATGTACATGAAGTATGAATAGGAGGGGGGTGGATTGTGGGAGTGGGGGATGATGACAATGACCAGGGTGCTTTTAAGTAGTCCTCACTAATTCATGTCAATATTAAATCAGAAAATCATGCTAACTGTGATTTGTTGAAATCTATAGGAATCTGTATCAACTCTGTACTAAAGCCACTCTGATTTCATTGTTTCTTCAGCTTCAGAATCTTGTAGTTGAAGATACTTGCCTACAGATCACTGACTTTTATTTATCGGAGACCGGTACTGGTGCTACAGGAGGCACCATGGCTTCAGCCCCTGCCAGGGTTTCACAAGAATCTGCTTACCAGAGAAAAGTGGAACAACTAATACCAGATGAAAACTGCTTCAAAGTTACTTACGTGAGTTTGCTGAATCTCTATGGATGGATTTCTTTAACCCAGCAAACCATCTCGTTTCAAAGAAATGAATACAAATGATTGTGAAATAAACATAGAATTCCAAGAGGGATATGGTTTTTTTTCACAGAACACAATTATATCCCTAGAGGGTTTTGCAGACAGAATATACCCAGGCAGCATACAGCAGTCATCTTCAAAATAGCACATGTGGATCCTTAATTGCCATACAGATACCAAACATGCACCCATACAACACCTCATGCACCCATACAGATACCAAACATGCACCAATACAGCACCTCATGCACCATACAGATACCAAACATACACCCATACAACACCTCATGCACCCATACAGATACCAAACATGCACCAATACAGCACCTCATGCACCATAAAGATACCAAACATACACCAATACAGCACCTCATGCACCCATACAGATACCAAACATGCACCAATACAGCACCTCATGCACCATACAGATACCAAACATACACCAATACAGCACCTCATGAACCCATACAGATACCAAACATGCACCCATACAGCACCTCATGCACCCTTACAGATACCAAACGTGCACCCATTCAGCACCTCATGCACTAACAGATACCAAACATGCACCAATACAGCACCTCATGCACCCATACAGCACCTTCTGCACCCATACAGATAACAAACATACACCAATACAGCACCTCATGAATCCATACAGATACCAAACATGCACCCTTACAGCACCTCATGAACCCATACAGATACCAAACATGCACCCTTATAGCACCTCATGCACCCATACAGATATAAAACATACACCCTAAATATGCAAGTGTTGCTCTTCTGATTGAGTTAATAACACTGACTGCATTTCACAAAGTTACAACCACTGAAAACTGTGCTGCATATTTCTTGATAGATAGGATTGAAATGTCGTAAAGACCAAGATTATTTCTGGTTCAGAGGACGAAAGCTTCTCTGTCAAAGCTAAATTTATTGAACACTGCTAAGCTAATAGCTGATAGGGGATGACGAATACACAATCTCATTTCAGGGATATCTTTTGTTAACATTTAATTTGCGATGATTTCCGTCAGGTGAAACGAGATAAGGCCCTCGGCATAGAACTACTGGATACAGAGGAGGACCATAGCGATGATCCGGTAGAGGTCGGCAAGTGGGTCTCTTACATGCAGAAGTACGTCAGCAGCACAGATACCTCAGAGACATTGAAGGATGACATGTCAAAGAAAGCAGTCTTCTTAAGGAGGTGATTAATAGTTGATTTTTAAAAATATTCAGGTTTGCAAGCTCTGTCTGTAGCATTCAAGCCAACCACATAACATCTGTCTGTTGTGACTTTCAATCCATTTAAGTCAGTTCTGTCTGTGGTTTTCAATACACCCAAAAGGAAGATGTAATCATTTAAACAGAATATTCATTCACAGAATATTTATATACAAGATTAATTTAGTAGAATATTAGTTGAGGAGGAACTGAAGTTGAAGCAGATTCCCTGAGACCCAATTCACAGACCAGAATACCAATTGCACAAAACAGCAGCAATTTTAAACAGGTCAAGATATTCTGGTTCTTGATGGGTATTTGACCAAAAGCACAGTGGTTGTGAGACTGACACTGTAACGTACCTCCACCTATTGAATAGATCACAGTTGACGATGCATGCTTCCAAATAACTCCACTCAGAAATCGTCTCCTTTCCTAACAACAGAAACTTACGACAGTCGAGACAAATGAAGGAGTCGTTACTGACCATGTCTACCCAAGCTGCAGCATCTCTGAAGGAGCCAATCAGGAGCAAGAATCTACAGAGGCAGGAGAGAGGCGATGACGCCAGTAAACGCAAAGAAGGCGGAAGTAACGAGAAGACTGAAGCACCTGAAACCGCAGCTGACCCTTCGGAGAAGCAACAGCAAGAGAGCTTTGAGAACCAGAGCAAAAAGGAAAATGGAAAAGAAGAAGGTGCTACTATCACGTTGGAGGAGGGGGAGGAGGAAAAGATGGAAGTTGACAGCGGGGGTAAGCCGGTGAAGCAGCTACAGGGGGTAGACATGGTCAACAATATGGAGTGTAAGTTTAACCTCAACTCCTACAGGATGGTCTATGTGGTCGACTCGGAGGACTACATGTACAGAAGGTCATCTCTGAAGAAAGCCAGAGAGGTGAGTTGTGCATTGCCTATCTGAAATAAGAATTTTAATGGATTCTAGCAAAACTTGAGCCAATTTTTAAGGGAAACAATTTGAGCACTTTTGTTGATAAGTAGTAATACTTCCTCGTCTTGAATTGTCAGATACGTAAATAGGGCATGAAAATCCACCAGTCGTCACGTGAGCAACTTTGTTAGGCATCCAGGAGAATAATTATTGGCGATGAGTTTCATTTTTGTTTTATTGTTTTTAAATTTGTAATGATAGATTGATCATAGGCAGCATTCTTCTCTTTGTTGATTTATTTTGTTATGTTGTGCAACATATTATCAGATAGACAGACATAGTGCAAGGTGAGTGGCAGCATAATTAGGTGTTCCATGACATATGAGTTTGCATACACAAATGCATTTCAACTAATTTGAATTTATCTCTCCATGAAAAATGTTTGGACCAATATCAGATTTTGACTTGTGTGACATTGAGAGTAATGTACCTGTTGCTGAGACAAGACTTGATGGGGAGATGAGGATATTCCATTCTTCAAAGTTATATAAAACTTTGAGGTCTATTCTGTTAATTGGCCAAATCCATCTCAATCGTAAGGGAATGTTGAAATCAAACATAACAAGGTGTAATATGTAAACATTGCCTCTGATAGTTGCTAAAAACCTATCCTCTTCCCACTCCTCCCCCCCCCCTCCTCTGACACTTAAGACTCATTTAAGGACTCCCTACTTGAGAATGACCTTGTATATAAACCTTATTTATTGCATCATGGATTTGTAAACAATTGTGGCCATCCATTATCTTACAGGCTCACCAGTATGTGACAGAGCATCTGGCCCAAAAATTTGATAAATGGCACAATGGCTGGAAAGAGGAAAATGTCACAGAGGAACAAGAGAACGATATTCAAAAGTGGTTCGATGGAGATATCGACGGCCTTGTTCCTTGCACTACCATCAGGAATGATTACACTACACACAATGGCAAGGCCATCAAGTATTCTGTGGTGTATCCAACTATGACAAAACCATCATGAAATCCTCCTACTCATCCTCCTCATCGGTAGGTGATGCATTGAGAGAGAGACGTATGGGATGCACTGATTAGTCTCAGTCAAGGACAGAGAAGAAGAAGAGACTCCTCTTGCGTACAATAACACTTTAGTCAAACCTCCGTATGATGTGGCCGTTGTGGGTCCTATCACAAGATAAGAGTAACTAAGATGCTACAGTGTTCTGCCAAAGAGACATCATATATAGTGTGCGGTGGTGTATGATAGCTCCATGGAGTGGGTATTAGTTCCTCACTAAGAAAGAATATGTTTGGAATTGTGTCGGTGAAGAGAAACTGAGACATAAGAGGACAAGTTTATAATCGGCTTATGAAACCTAACGGGAGAAATGTGCGAGGTGCTGATTTCTGATCGTATTGGGAACGTCGTTGGAAGTGGTAACGAACAAATCAGTGTCCTCAGTTTACCGTGGGGGGATTCACTCTTGTGTGTAGGCAAGCAAAGTTCACCGGGAGGTATGACAATATTTGTACCAGTGGCATCTAGTGGGGTCCTTCATGTCAACTGGGTAAATGTGTTTATAATTAGACTCACAAATGATCTCAAATCCATGCCCTGTTGTAAATTCTTCAATGAAAGGACATTAAGTGAGAGAATAATACCAGTTCATTGATAGCAGGTAATGGTCAATAAATATATTTTATGACCTCTTCCTTATGGCATGGGGGGGGGGGATGGGTTGATATTGAACCAGAAAGTATTGTTATTGATAAGGCGAGCTTAGCATAGTCAATGTGGCTACAAGTGACATTAAAGATAACATCTGTCTTGTGATTGATGAATGCTTTTGATGTGATCTTACAAAGCATTTTGATGGGACATTATAAACTGGTGCCAAAACCATCCTGTGGTTCTAACATGTTTCTGATTTAACTCATATTTCTGAAGTGTGTTCAAAATTACCCCCTAGTTTTTGGTGAGTGAACAAGAAAGAATAGGTCTTTGATCATGGTATATCTTTACCTGTTTTCAGAAATTCAAGAGAAATAGCTCTATAAACGTTTGTCCAGAGTGTTCAACGAAAGGTTGTTAAAAGAATTACATCATGTTTCAAAGAAGCTGGGTGTGGGTTTAAGATATATTTTGTTTTTCTATTACTGGGTAATACCTGAAACAGGTCACTTGACTTTAAAGGACATTTTTTCATACAACAAGTGTTACCCAATAGTCCCGACCTTCCGTAACATCTCAGCAACAATAAGAAGAGACTAAAACTAAGATTAAAAGGAAGTACCTTCCGGGT
>JAIPMN010009383.1:0-11572 GCA_020650975.1 Apostichopus californicus | reverse complement strand
GGGGGGGGGGGGAGGGGAGGATTCCCCTTTATTTTCTCCTGGGGGACTATTGTACCCCTTGTTTTCACCTTCACCAGATAGGTCTGTTGATTTATAACCCATGAATAGTTTTTTTTTTCAGTTTTACTGAACTAAAAAACGTTTAGCCGTTCTAAAAAGAGCATACAAAATGCATTAGGGTTTTGATGACTTCATTGCATATAGACTTCTGCTTGTTCACCAGAGATAGTTCTTATAGTGTATGTTCTGAATTACTATTTTGATGTACACTAATACTGTGGCATGATAAACACGGTCAGTCTACTGTACGCATGTCAATACACACCTCCACCAAAAATAATAGGGGTCTTGTACTCAATGTGATGCATCCACACACCAAGTATGAGAAGTATCAATGATTCGTACCTTATTGAGATACCATGTTTAAAGTTTTTCAGAGTTTGACCTTGGTGACCTCAAATGAACTTTGATCTACAACAACAATAACAGGCTTCTTGTACTCAATATGGAAAATCCATATACGGTACCATATATGAGAAATATCAATGATTGCTACTATGAGATATCGTTTTTATAAGATTAAATAATACCCAAATAAATAATAGCATAAAATGATACGACCAGGACGAGGTACTCCTCCCAAAATGGCTACTTCACAAAGATTGACCAAAGAAACGATTGATTCTGATACCAAAAAGTTCTTTATTGCTCCCGCCGAACCCCCCCCCCCTCCAACCCCGCCTTATAACGCCCCATAAAGTTGGCAACGAGCTTTGCACTACACTATCGTGATGTAATCTGGCGAAGGTGGGACATAGTCATGCATATTTGTTGAGAGAAGATAGAAAGGTATAGGTCCATGCCAATATTTAACGTTTTTCATTCCAACGTATGTTTACGTATGCTCAGACTGAAGATTCTCGTAAAGGGATGTATGGTCTTCTTTCTTCGTCTTTCGCCACAATGTTTTCATGTTTCGATGAAGTACTACTCCAGCAAATAAAAGACTCGGTCAAAGGTCGAAGAAAGTATCCGACGACTGCGGCTAAGACTATGACCATTAGCACCCAATAGTTAAATGTCATAACAGCTAACATCAACATATAAGCCAGCAAGATTTTGATTATGTGGAGTGAAGTGAATATCAGATTCAGTAGTACACTGTGGAGTAGGGAAACAAAATAAAGAAAGCAAAGAGGTGACGTATCACTTGTGACGTAAGACGTTACGTTGAATGTTAGGAGACACTAAAATCGAGGACGTGCATAGATGGGTATTTCTTTCACTTGATGACTTAAAATTAGATTTTTGTCAACCATATACTTGTACTGTAACTGTAAAGTGAGTTTCTTATCATATTTATCTTATGATTGTTATCTATAATATATTCATTGTTATATAATCGATATCATGACAATTAGTAAAGCTCTAAATTTCTGCACCCTTCGGAGACTTGATACAATTGTAACAGCTGATCGGTCAGAGGTTGAGTGCGGGCTTACCACTGAAAACGACGCATGGAAACAATCCACAAAAGTTATTAGACGTTCTATCTAAAATAATGTTTGGTCAAACAAACTTACGTACTGATGAGCTCTTCCTGATCTGTAAGAAAATTAGCACGTACATGTTACTATTCGATCAAACTACAAACAAAATCTGCACTTGCATTACACTCACAATCTTTCCAGAACGCGGTTTTTGGGGTTTGGATTCTGCTATACGCGTCGCCGAACTTCGCCAATGCGTTAGCAAACGTATCACACAAGTGAAATCGTTGCTTTGATGAGATGATTGAAGCACAGGTATATATGCCCCCTTTATCTTGCCACAGATAAATATGCAATAAAGAATATGTAATGATAATAAATTGTTATGCAACGTACGGACAGGGTTGCCACCTTATAAATGATCACAGTTTGGTTTAATTGTAAGAATAAATCCTATTAGAAAGTGTATTTCCGTGAACAGAAGAACACACTTCTTACACGCATATATCCTTCACAAAGAAACAGAAATATGTTTAAACGAGGGCGTGGACATTTGGGTGGGTCGTCATGAATATAAATTTCATTCTGTTACTGTAACCATATACACGAACCTGTAATCTCTGATTGGTCCCTCTAGTTTGAGATTGGAAGATGTGGGAGTAGGGGGGGGGGTGGGTGATTTAGAACTATGCTCAGTGGTGTTGACTTTGGTGCGGCATGGTGGCAACCCCGACGGTCTTTTATTCACCGAGGGGAAGGTAACCCTTAGTAGAGGAATAGTGTGCGATAGTGCATTAGACCTATAATGGAATGAGTTGGGATTGCGAGGCCGGATAAACACAATTCTCGTACAAAAATCTCTCTACCTACAATACGACTTCAGACATTATTAACAGTTGCTTGCCCATTTCGCGTTCCATAACTATCAGCCCCCATAGTTCATTGTCAACATCTTCGCAAAGTACACATACATAGGAAATGTTCTTATTTGAGAAGGACATGCGCGAAGGAAATAAGCCGTTCTTTTGTTCATGGAAATGCATTTTCTTTCGAAGATACCCTTAAATTTCTGACCTGACTGTGATAATGGGAGGAGCTAAAGACATAATACATGAATATGCAATACTGTACCTTTGACTTATCGTAAGATGCACTCGCTGAAGAGTTGCGCCAAACTCTACAGTTTCAGTTATTTCGCAAGAAAAACGGTTGGAATTTTCTGATTCTGATATCTTGTTCACTATCTTCCTCTTAGCAACATCGGAAAATGTCTGCAGAAATTCCAGGAGAACGGCTAGTATCGCCAATCCAATTAACGAAAGAGCTTGATCTACAAATGAATGAGAAAAGAAGCAAGACAAAAGAAATCTTAATTATTGGAAAATACTTCAAAAAGTAATAACAAAGATGTAAACAAGACGGAAAAAAAGAATGTTTTTTTCTTTTCGCTTCTTTCTATAAAGTTCAGGGTTTCATGATTTTTTTAGTTGGTGTGGTCTACTTCTTCATGAACCTGAGCTGTTTCCCAGCGTCTCAATGATATCATTGTGATTAGTTCACCATGACGTCATCAAGGCTTAGGCAGGTCGTCTGTACACATTATGTCCACCCATGAAGGTTTGTATGATTGATTTAGGCATGAATTAGTTAGTTGGGAATACTTGCATGATTCAGGCAAAGAACGGCAACCAATTCTGAGTTTGTTTTTCTTACGAATTTGAATCGCAATCAATAGGAACATTTTTGTGGTTAGTTAGTGAAAATGGTTGATGTGGAAAAACTAAGCCATTGCAAGAACGAAAGAAACCTTTATGAACGATGTAACGATGTTTTGATTCCTTGACGAAGGCAAAATAAATCTATATGATGGTGATGTCGTGTGTGAATGTGTGTACATGCGTGATAACTCGAGGATAACCCGAAATAGGAAGGAAAAAAAATCCGGCAAACTTCATACTTTGTATCTGGATCAACTTTATTGAGTGCATGTTAGTTTGTTACTATTATATTCAAAGGGCAAGGTTGAATGGAAGTTGGAAACTACTGTCGCTGAAATATTGAACCTTGTCAGTGAATTGTTTACCTCAAGCTGACCCTCACTTTAACATTTACTGATACTTTAAACTCATAAAAGTTAAGCAAACCTCACGAGGGCCAACTCTATTCTCTGCACGGAGTGTAATTATTTGTTCTTCTCGCACTAAGCACAAACTATCTCCAGGAAAAAGTATAGAATACACGTGCCCAAACAGGAGAATATACCTGGCTACCAAAACGGTGCGATAGTAATCGTTATACCGTATCACGTATGTCAGCTATAGGCTTTTCGTTGGGTGTTCACGGCGTAAGTGTGTGCTGCATCAGTTTAAAGCAAAATCAGCGGTTTCTGGTCGCGCGGGAGGGGCAGGGCCCCGGGGCAGGGAGGGGGTACGTTTTGATGTGAGGGACAAAGAAGGGACACGTTACCGACCGAATACAGTGGAGTAATCACTGGTCTAGGTTTTTTTGGTGAAAGAATTTAAAACAATTCGTTAGTCAGAACAACACTCCATTGTTGCTATATGAGCAGTACAAGACCATTTGATCTGTGTTCATCTGAACTAAAAAAAAGAAATGTATGTTTTTTTTTTTTTTTTAAATCAACAAGTGGAAGCCATATGTTTCCTTTGACTTTTCAAGAATGTTGTAAGCTCTCTGTGGGATTATATGAATTAAAATATAAAACGAATACATATGCACATTTAGACAACCCTGGGTATTTTTCGCCCTAGCCTTGATGGAGTATTCTAGAATAAGTATAGAGTAAGTATATTTTTAAAGATGGATATCTTGAGCTCCCGAATAGCTATACTGAGCACTCAAATCGCTCTGTTTGGTCTTTGACTATAACAAATCAAGACTGAAATTCTGCTTTAAGTAATCCTTTAATTGAAGAGCAATAATAAGGGGTTTTTAGCTCAGTGGTTAACGCCGATGTCTTTTCAATCATAATGTCCCGAGTCACTCCAAGATTAATGTATGTCGTCCAGTTACAGAGTTGTTGACAATTGACAATTCATAATCATGGACGTTAAAATATGAATCTAAGAGACTGACTTCGGTCAGCTTGCGGCTTTGATAAGCCAATGTTGGGTTCTTTGCGAGTTCCTGCTTGCAGGAGGATCTAAAATACATACATACACACATACAAACAATTGTTATGACGATTGTCTATAGCTGACGCATAGTTAACATTATTTATCAGTTAATAATAGGCTTAATAGCTTACCTTTGGTACTGTTTACCGTCCACGACGGAAAGAAGAGCTGGTGTGGTCTCTCAAAGTTAAAATAAGCCATCACGTGCGATATATTACGAAGCTGTGGCAAATCCGAAAACTGTTCAGTCTTCAAAATGAAAGTTGGTTTGACACCATGTCTTTTTCATATATAGTAAACACGGTTATGTTAATAGCTCGGGTTGTTTGTATATATAGTTATCATGCTTGATGACGATGCTTTGAAATCTCTGTCTTCAATCCAGGACGAGTACACAGTCGGACAACGAACTGCACCAACGTCAAGCTTCAACGGATTAGAATAGTTGAACTGAGAGCCTACTTTTACAATGGTATAGTATAGTATAGTATAGAAAAAAGTTTAACCTTCCGCTGACAAGGCCGACTTTCAGAGCAACATGGTTTCAGAACAACGTTCGCGTTTTAGACTGAGAGATTTTAAGCCTGAAGGCATATCAAAATGTGATGTCGTGTTACGACCCTATGACATTAAAAGTCGGTAAAGCGTCTTTATTCTCAATTACTAAATCAACACAACTGGCTGCAAACAACGTAGTATACGTTCAGTGAACTGTTTGGATAAACACAAGCTAAGGATAGAAAGAAAGAGAGCAAGCCAGCAAGCAAGAAAGAAAGCAAGAAAGCAAGAAAGCAAGAAAGCAAGAAAGACAGGGGGAAGTTAAACAAATCTTTATAGACTCAATCCAAAGTTCAATGTTAATCAATCAAAGGTTAACCATATACAAATTTGGCTCTGTTTGCAAACTTTAATGTGACTGAGTTCGCAAATAGTCTCCTATACGGTAGTCTCTCACTTCTAATTGTATCGCTATAACATTTGTCAGAGAAACGGCTATAGTCATAAACCGTAAACCGAAATAACGTGACAACATCGATAATCAGGAAATGGTTCAGTCCGGGGATTTGTTTTTGCATTCAGCCGGGGACATATAATGTAACTGTGACAGGTGTGCTTGTCCCCTTGTCAACCTCACATAAAAAGTCAAGAGTATTATTTTTAGCTCAGCATTGTGGTTAAAGCTAATTAAAGTCCTAATTTATGAATATGCCACAAAATGCACCATTTGACTTCTAAATGTTCAAATTTTGGCTTTGGGTCGGACCCACTTCCCTCCCCTTCATGGGAGTCGTCTTCAACGAACCAAGGGCTGTGCCTCCTCCTTTATCAATCCTTCATTTGCTTCTGACCCTTCCATTAAATTCTCCCTCCCCAGCCCCTCACCCTTGAAATTCTGTGCGCACTATTGCCGACAAACCTCTTAGCCATACCCAGCTTTATTGGAAGTGCAAGTATATTATTTGCGCACGTATGATGTTATCAATTTAGTAATTTTCAGAATGAAGATGGATCATATCAATTGTACTCCTCAACATACCAAGCGACTCAAAGGTCAACAGTTTTAGCCCGGCATTCGCTTAGATAATACCGACAATCCTACCATAGATCAAAAATTAATCAAACATAAATATAACATGAAAAAAAAAGAAACAGTGAAAAAACGTGTTAGAAATAAATGCCCAAAGAGTCTCTCTATAGGATTGGATTAATATTTACCATCATAAAACAAAGATTTATTCACACAAACCTATATATTAAATCAGTTTTGTGAGTTGAGTAAATATTTAATGTTACTGGATACTAAATTTTGGAGAAAAAAAGGTTCTTTGAAATACTTTTCTTTTTCTTCAAAGTTTGGTCCCAATCAAAATCGCAGAACATGCGTCTGACACTATTCATAAATCCATTGCATTATTGAGAAAATAGTAACATAATTGTAATATTTTACCCAAGTTTCAGCAACCCGTCTCCCCCACCCATCTTTCCAGTGGCGGAGCTAGGGGTATTGGTCAGGGGGGGGGGCGAGAATAGTCTGTAGGGGCGCTTTCGACACTATCTAAGCGGAGCGCCACCATTGGTTGGCGCGGAGCGTACAGAAATTTTTTGAGTAAAGATACACTCTAGATCGCCGGAAATGACCCTTTCCGGGCCTTGCTAATTTGCAGATAAACGAAGAATAAATAGGTGTTATCACCATTTTGTCAGAAAATTACACCAACAAAATATGACAAATGTCAATAGGTAGATGGGAGCGCAATAAAAAGTCAATAATCGCAAATAAGTAAAAAGTGGTAAAAAGCTGAAAAGGGCGCCAGCAGTCCATTTGAGTCCGTCAGGGGGGGGGGGCATCCACCCCCTGACTGTATGGACGCTCCGCTACTGCATCTTTCACTTATAGAAAGATAAACAAGTAAAGACAAAACAACAAAGCTGAAATAACGACTCTTAGTGATCAAAGTAAGGGCGGTATATATTCATTAAAATATGTCCAACTTTCTTGGTTTGTCGAAACTCTCAGCTGAAAGGTTGATATTGGTATTATGCGTATGGTCTGCGTACTTAAGGCAACATTTTGGGCAGTATTTGAGCCTTGATATGGCATAGTCCAAGGAAATAGGGCAATTCTGAGTGTAAGTTATGTTTCTTTAACATAGCTATCCCAGTGTTTCAAGATGTTCAGCTTTTAAAAATATGCTTGATCTCTGGCATGCTTATGTAAGGCTAAATTGATGATGACGTCCTCAGTCCGTCCGTCCGTCCGTCCGTCCGTCCGTCCGTCCGTCCGTCCGTCCGTCCGTCCGTCCGTCCGTCCGTCCGTCCGTCCGTCCGTCCGTCCGTCCGTCCGTCCGTCCATGGTTACGTGGTGAAATAGTTTTTGATATGGGGAGATTTTATTAATAATTCGTCGTATATTCAAGTTGTGACGTACTAGGTAAATAATAGGGCAGTGTTGAGTTGGCATTTCATGCATATATGTTCTCTACCCATAAGCGTGCGCATGATTTCAAAGGAGGGTGACAATTATTAAAATAGACCTTCTTTAATATTCATTATGATATCTGAGTTAGTTAAGTACATAAGAATGTTAACAAATAGTTATTGCTTCTCAAATGGAAATACATTAATATTCGTCTGTATAAGTTTCAAAGTGTTATACGTTGTTGCATCGGAATCTCAACAAATGAATGCAGTTTTTACAAGTTTTTTATTACTAAGACTACGAGTTGTAGAAATTCTGTGTGTATGCATCACGTGTAATTCATGACCGAGTTGACTCTGTTGTGTACGTAAATATCGTATATCATATTCATACTAACCATCAAAACTTGGGCAGCAGCAGCTAGGCCTACTGCATCAACGATAACATATATCTTACTGTACCTTTCGAAAGTTGGTAAGACTCCTTTGATGTAAGCTATCTATCACTAATATATCTTATAAACTCGTGAAGTATGTCGTTTGAATGTTAGGCGTAGGTTAAGATAAGAAAAGAAGTGGCTCTTTACAGGACTAAAGCAGTTTGCTTAAATCACGATGTCTTGGATATTCGAGGTCTCAGGGAATTTAGGCAAAAGTTGTTCGCAATACCGGGAGAGATTCAAGAAAGTAGCCTAGCCGTGGCGTAATGTAGTAAGACATATAACGTTAAGCTTACATATTGCATTACATTATACATGTGCAATAGGCTAAACTACATTGCAGCCAGTGAAACACGGTATAGAAGGAACATATGGCGTCGTGTTGTTATTGTGTGCATACCCAGGTTTACACTACATTTCTGGAATCAAAACAGAATAAGACAATCACGACTTAAATAACATTGTATATATTTGAAACTGCTATTCTCCAAACTAGATCTTAACTTGTTGTTGTTGCTCACAACCATGGTACGCCAAACTGGACGAAAGTCCGTAAAACGATTTGGCGTCCCTATGTCAAAGAGAAAGTAAAAAAACTGTAAGCAAAGTGCTGATCTACTTCAAGAAAGCCTTCATAGGTAAAAAAATATAAGTTAAATGGTCTGACGTTTCGATCCTAGTAGGTTC
Organism: Apostichopus californicus; assembly: GCA_020650975.1. NCBI lineage: Eukaryota > Metazoa > Echinodermata > Holothuroidea > Aspidochirotida > Stichopodidae > Apostichopus > Apostichopus californicus. The sequence goes on along the minus strand of JAIPMN010009383.1, from coordinate 2,899 downwards.
ATCTTCAAAAGCAACCTGTGACGTAATTAGACTTATGACACATTTAAACTAGACATTTAGTTTATATGTGATCCCAAATCGTGATTCCACGTTGCCACACACAAGTCATTGCCACATATTGACATAGAATAATACATGGTACGTCTTTATATGACACGATTAGCTTGCTATTGTAAAATAACGACCAAAAACAGTTTTGTTATTGTTATTATTATTATTCTTCAGTTATATAACATTCCCTACAATGATCGCCAAAACAGATTGTATTCACAGTTCTGTACTTTCCAGATGCATGTGCTGTATAATTGCACAATGGTATATTCCTTTGTCTTTACGTGTGCATTGTAATCAACACATATCGAATTCCCCTTCGAATACAAACTATGTTCATGCGATCACTTCTCATACCAACGCTTCTCGTAGCATTAAGCTGCTACCCAAATAACCGATAGACTTATTTCACCATAAAAGTCATTGGCCATTTTGGCTAATATCATGCACAGTATCAGTTCCCATTACAAAGGACTGGTAATAGACATTTGACTTAACAACATCATGATCACACTGTCACAGTCTCGATGTAAGAGTACTACTGTTGCGGGTGTATCAGATTAAGGAGTTTGGTCTCAAGACACTGAGTGTTTGCAACCTCTTCTTATACAACCAATACTGACGCAAAAACCCATAAGCCAACCTTTTTTCCCTTTCTTCCTTATTTGAGCGGCGCTATGCAAGATTAGGACCGCTACATTAGCTATTATACTTGTTACGAACAACAAACGGAGCGCCCTCAGTTTTGACGTTGGCCTATTTATGCACGGAAATGCTTAATAGTTCACGTTCTACGACTACAGTCGTTTAGGCAATGGAAAGTTGACAGTACAAGACTATTATGATTAGAACGTATATCCCAGGTGGGGGTTATCACATCATGTTACAGGAACATTGGTGACGTACTTTGAATAAATAAGGGTAGAAATTTCATTTAAATATGATCATGAATATGCCAGATTGCTATATAATTGCTATCCTTGACTGGTTTTTATCAGGATTCTACTATAAACGACCTTCAATCAGAGAATAGAAGTAAATAAAAGTTTAGCACAATACAGAATTGCAATAAAATATGGCGCCGTTCAAATGCATTAAATTCTGGCTGCTTTTAGATCGACACACTCATCTACGCCTATATACATTCATGGATTATACTACGATCAGAGCGTGACTCGGCACATTATTAATGTCGTAGCTGATTTAAGGTCTACAGCCTATATACAAGGTAATAACCTATTCCTTCCATTTCTTGACATTTAATTTAATTTAGTATGCTTACCGATTACATATTATGCCTATTGTACGTATACTGTACACGTCATTTACTTACCCGCAAACTGTAGGAGGCAAGCTATAGTACGTCGCGAGTTTTTTATTTGCCTCCATTCAAAATTAATGATTAATTTGACTATCGTAGTTTGCAATCGTTCAGAAGAGTTAACACTGAGCTCTACGATAGCAGCGGACGTATCGTTACCTGGAAGTTCGATTCTTAGGCGAAAGAATATAACGTTACTAACGTTAAACTAAAAAAACTGCATCTTCTCCAGTGAATCATCTCTGAATGGGACCACCGGCAGCTTCAAAAACTCGAAAGTGCAGAAGGATACCAGTCTCACAGATGATAGGCTACTGTTCAAGCACATATGCCGCATTGTTGTCATTAACTAACTAAGGTCTGTGGGTCTGACATTTATATTGTATTGTATTATATTATATTTTGTTAGGTCCTATTGTTTTCTTTTTTAATTTCCAATATGTAATTCTTTTATGCTCTAGATACTAAAATCTTTTAATATTAAAACTTATTATTGTCTCAATGATTATGTTTTAATTTCACCCATATATTTGTGACAATTTTTTTCCTATTTACAATTTCCCTTTAATTTATTATTCCACAGATTCGAAACCTTACAAAGGACTTCTGCCATGAATGCCAAACAATGGAGATCATTCCTAGCGCGAACTCTCTCAACTTTCATGTATTTCGGTTGCATCAAATGTTTGAGTATTATCCTTGAAGGAACGGTTCAGTTTACTCACTCTAACGTCCCTATGGTTGGTTGGTCCTTCATGGCTTTGAACGGAATATCTTTATTGATTGGTAAGTCAATGCATAAGGTAAGATGGGGTTGAGGCGCAGCTGGAGGAGGAGGGGTGGGGAGAGGAGGGGGACGAGGGGGTGGTGAAAGTTGCAAATGCAACATTCCTTACAGAAGTGTTTTATTTTATTATAAATTCATATTATACTTACTACTTACTACTTACACTTAATACTTAATACTTATTTTATCTTAAGTGTACATGGTGAAGAACCTCGACAAAAGGACGTGTACCTCGACTACATGAAGGACTTGGTTAGCTTTGTCCTATAGGTAGTTGCCTTATTATAACGTCCCAAGATGAGCGGGGAAAGGGGGTGTTTCGTGCTATCCAGATTATGTAGATTAATGTGCCACCCATTTGCCTGGAATGAAAATATATTTGTGTCGGCCGTTGCAACATTGTTTATTGCAATGATGGTACATCGTGATAGTGCCACGATGGTGAACGTATGAATTAGAACAAAAGCATAAAGTCTATTAATTAATCTATAAATTAAAAGCTATGATTCATAGCCACTTACAGTTTACCGTGAGGTGCAACACCATATGACTTTGATTAACCTCAAGTTAAATAACTGATATATTGTCCCTCGTTGGCGCCCCTAGCTCAACTCATAATTCCTGGCTACTGGTAACTTTCGAAACTATACTGGGATATGGTGGAAGTTACTACACGATATATTAACTGAAAAATACAAGTAAAAAATATAGTCAAATATTTCTCAAAAAAACAACTCCAT
>JAIPMN010009381.1:0-12368 GCA_020650975.1 Apostichopus californicus | reverse complement strand
CATTTGCTCCTATCTGTAACCCTACGAAGTGTCCCTGGGGAGACAAAGCTTTCTCTGGTTACCTCGGCGCTGACAGAGAAGAATGGAAGGTAGTTATATACGGATTCAATCCGCTCATCAAATGTACCAGAAATTGACATATCTTTCTGTTATATAATCGAAGTAGCCATTTTGTCTTGCATAGTCACTTATTACTTCAGTTAGTATGTTGCTCGAAGTTGATCAACTTTTACTTTTCCATAAACTTTGTCCATACAATTTTTGTTTCAAAGGAAATTGGTTGGGAATGTCATGTATATAATGTGTGATTGATTCCACATGATTTTAGTTTTGTGATTATAGAATGATCTATAGTAGCAAGTATACTTTAATATATCTAATAATAGTACCCTCTGCAATTCCCTCCCCCCCCAACTACAATAAATGAATAACAGAAAGGAAAACAAAGATGGATTTTGCAAAACTTGCCCAATATTCATGACTATCTAGTTAATGTTTATCTGCTATTGGTTGGTTATTTATATCAGCAAATTTTGTTTAGTACTTTGTTGCAGCTCGCGCATGTATAACTCAGTAATTTGAACTCCTTGGAATGTCTTCAAGTTTTTCTCTTAAAATACTAATAAATGTAAATGTAGATCCATAACATATCCTAGATAATAATTAATAATTACTAGAGTGATTGACAGCATTTCTAGAGGAAATTACATAGGATTAGCATTCAGTTTTTTTTTCACTTCCATTAATTAAAACATTTTGTCTGTCTTACAGGGTTACGACGCATGTGAACTTGTCAAATCGTATAATGGTCCACCGATGCAAATCTTAGTCGATCAGGTGAGTGGTTCAAGTGGTTTACAGAAAGGATTAGGTATGTTAGATATAATCAACAGGAGGCTATGTTACTATACAATGCTACAAAATTAGGTGTGTTAGATGTAACACCAACAGTAGGCTATGTGGGGTATGTTACTATACAATGCTATAAGATTAGGTGTGTTATATGAAACACCAACAGTAGGCTATGTGGGGTATGTTACTATACAATGCTATAAGATTAGGTGTGTTATATGTAACACCAACAGTGGGGTATGTGGGATATGTTACTATACAATGCTACAAGATTAGGTGAGTTATATGTAACACCAACAGTGGGGTATGTTACTATACAATGCTATAAGATTAGGTGTGTTAGATGTAACACCAACAGTAGGCTATGCGGGGTATGTTACTATACAATGCTACAAAATTAAGTGTTAGATGTAACACCAACAGTAGGCTATGCGGGGTATGTTACTATCAATGCTACAAGATAAGGTGTGTTATATGTTACACCAACAGTAGGCTATTTGGGGTTTGTTACTATACAATGCTACAAGATTAGGTGTGTTAGATGTAACACCAACAGTAGGCTATGTGGGGTATGTTACTATCAATGCTACAAGATAAGGTGTGTTAGATGTAACACCAACAGTAGGCTATGTTACTATACAATGCAACAAGATTAGGTGTGTTAGATGTAACACCAACAGTAGGCTATGTGGGGTATGTTACTATACAATGCTACAAGATTAGGTGTGTTAGATGTAACACCAACAGTAGGCTATGTTACTATACAATGCTACAAGATTAGATGTGTTATATGTAACACCAACAGTAGGCTATGTGGGGTATGTAACTATACAATGCTACAAGATTAGGTGTGTTAGATGTAACACCAACAGTAGGCTATGTGGGGTATGTTACTATACAATGCAACAAGATTAGGTGTGTTATATGTTACACCACCAGTGGGGTGTATTTACTATACAATGCTACAAGATTTAGGTGTGTTAGATGTAACCAACAGTAGGTTATTTGGGGTATGTTAATATGCAATGCTAAACATGTTCGTTTGGAATTGATTGTTAATTGAAAGTCTGAGCAAATGCTAGTAGATGGTTTCATTATGGGAAGGCAGAGCAGGCTAGCTGGTAGCAATAGTGTTGTAGAACCCAATAAAGCTTATATATTTGTCAATACAATATAATTAATATGTTTGAATGTTTTGTGATTTTATTAATCATCAAGGGCAAGAAGGATAACTTTTACGTGGACAAACAGCTCCTTCCTGAGAATCTGGTCGCAGCTTGTACAGAGTCTAAGATGGAAGTTGTAATGAGAATGCAAGAAGTAGGTGAAATCAGAGTAATAATATTGTATGAATAGTACTGTATCAACATCACTGTATCAACAAGCACTGTATCAACAGCACTGTATCAACCAGCACTGTATCAACAGTACTGTTGATACAGTACTGTATCAACAGCACTGTATAATCAGTGTTGTGTTAGTACTGTATGAACAACACTGTATGAGCAACATTGTGTCCACAACATTATATAGACAATACTGTATCAACAACAATTATGTTTTCAAGTAAATGATTTTTGAGGTTATTATTGGCTGACTGAATTTGTTTGTCATGTGTGAGGTTTGACCATTCATTTCATTTTTTCACAGGATTACGACCACAGTTATTTTTTCATCGCTACATTTATGGAAGATCACATCAGACATCACGCAAGGCTACTGAATGCTTGACCGGGATGAAGATGTTAACACCAGCCCAGCAGTGGGATAGAAGCTTACAGTAAGGTCTGACTGTAGAATTAGACTTTGTAATTCATGATTGGTGATGAGTTTTGAAGAAAAAACAGATGAAAAATGTAAGGACACAAGTAGAGAAAGAAAAATATTTTGTTTAGATAAGTTTATTAAAATAGCTTGATATGTTAATGACGCCCTCAAATCGCAAATTTGTTACAATGAGATGATTTTAAAGTGACGATGCCGAAAGTGAAAAAGTCAGAGGTGAGCCTAGATGCTTGACCCTTCTACAAACACTTAGAAATTATTGTTAATTTAATAAAGGGAATGGCTATAGATGACTACGTAGTTGAAGCACACAATGAAAACAAAACAAAACTCAAGGTGGAATGGTACAATGGCAAGAATAATAATATTAGACTTAAAATCTAAGGTAAAATGACCATGAAAAATTTATGCTAAGTTAACATCAATGATCTTGGAGGATTATGCAAATTTTCTTCTTTTCTTTTCTTAACCAGATTTTGACAAAACAGATTGTTAAGCATTTCCAAGTATGTGCAAAGAGGAAGGTTAATTAATGATACATTATTTTGTCAGGAAGACAACAAATTTATGCTAAGTTAACATCAATGATCTTGGAGGATTAAGCAGATTTTCTTCTTTTCTTTTCTAAACTACAATTTTTACAAAACAGATTGTAAAGGATTTCCAAGTATGTGCAAAGAGGAAAGTTAATTAATGATACATTATTTTGTCAGGAAGACAACTTCTTGTCAAAAACGACCATATAAAATTTATGCTAAGTTAACATCAATAATCTTGGAGGATTAAGCAGATTTTTTTCTTTTCTAAACTACATTTTTACAAACCAGATTTTTAAGCATTTCCAAAGAGGAAAGTTAAGAGTGTGCAAAGAGGAAAGTTAATTAATGATACATTATTTTTGTCAGGAAGACAACTTCTTGTCAAGAATGACAAATGAAAAATTTATGCTAAGTTAACATCAATGATCTTGGAGGATTAAGCAAATTTTCTTCTTTTCTTTTCTATACTACATGTTTACAAAACGAATTGTAAAGCATTTCCAAGTATGTGCAAAGAGGAAAGTTAATTAATGATACATTATTTTGTCAGGAAGACAACTTCTTGTCAAAAGTAAAAACATTACTTTTCATATGACATTATTTCAAGATCTATTCCATTTGGTTTCTCCACCCCCCCCTTCTTTCCACACAGCCTAGGCTACTGTTCTATCAAAGACTTTGGACACATTGCGATATATATCTGCACCTTAAAACTGCTCACAGCATTGGGCAACAACTGCCTTGAAGCTATACTTTGTCATAAATCTAACCATTAGGAGATTTACTTGTGGTATTAATGGGATGATATGATGTGCCATGTGCTCCCAATGTTTCATCTGAGATGAAACATGTCAGTAAGAATTGTGCATTGTACATACATTATTAGAAGTAGTGTGTCCAAGGGTCTCTGTGATAGCAAGCAAAAGCCAGCAGGATTTCAATAAAATTGTTGGCAAGGCTGTAAGAAGGAAAACCAACCATTGCTTTGAATGCAACTCACCCATTCTAACTCCCTCCCCAAAAATTATTTGCAAACTTTGGAAGAAACCCTGTATTTTTCCACTTATTACAAGATATGCCTAGGAAGAAATGGTCTTGTTAAAATTGTAACACACATCATAAATATTTACAATGAAGACATCCATCTTCATAATATCTCTTACTACAAAATCTTTGTCATATTACCGTAAAACTATCATAATCGCTAAGCAATGGAAGAAACTTTATGTACTGCCCTCTCTTGGTCAGCAACCGTATTCGTCGCTTGCGTAGTAACCATACAGGCCTGAAAGACAGAATTCAAAAGAAACAAAAGAATAGCATGCACCCCTACCCCCCCCCCCCCCAAATAATGACTTATTGATTATTGGGACCTGTCTGTATCCGGTCCACAGGTTATGAACTTATGAACCTTCCTCCCTTTCACCCATGCTTAAACTCTCCCTCTTCCAATGGCTACCTCTTTATAACCCCCTCACCCTCCCCCTCCCATGGCTACCCATGGCTACCTACCTCCAGCCTCTCCTAACTTTCACTGTTACAACCAGATTCCCAGGTTTAACTTTGCTTAATGAACCAAAGTGGCAACTTCTGCCTCTTTATTGATATGCACACTAGACTATACCAGCAGCTATACAAAAGTGTACGCAGCTTAGACTGTTCACATTTCTTTCTTGAGCCTTCGAATATTCCTTGTAACTGACTTAAGAAAGGAGAGGTTATACTGTGTACATATCCAGCTGCATTCGTACGACTCCTCCCTATCCCTTAGATTTTTCCTTACAATACTTAGCAATGGTGGAAGAAGTAGTTCTACTCTGCTACATGCCTCCTCCCCCCACACATTTCCTCTGTTACACCTTTCTAGTGGAGAGAGCGTGCACAAGTGGTTCCTGGGGGTCGGGCTGGTAGGTATTTGATGTCGCTTCATAGATGGCCTGGACCGATGGACGAGGTATGGAAATACTGCTCACATCATATAGGAATCTGCAAAGAAGGAATCTATCTGTCAGTAAGTAACAAACCATCACCTGCACTACCCTAGCCCTTATGTACCTCTGGGCCCTCCCTCTCCCACCTCCTCTCCCTTCAACTGTGTTATACCAAAAGTACAATTCTAACCAATCTCTAAGATTTCCAATTGGAGCAAAATAAAGAATTTGACCTGGGCAAGCATTAAATTGCAGAATGAAACTATTGGTTAAGAAGATAACAAAATACCTAAAGAGTGCTGACCTGTTAAGAAATCCATTTGTCAGTTAGCAACAAAAACAAAAGTACAATTCAAACCAATCTCTTGAGATTTCCAATATGGAGCAAAATAAAGAATTTGACCTGGGCTAGCATAAAATTGCAGAATAAAACTATTTTTTAAGAAGATTACAAAATACCTAAAGAGTGCCGACCTGTTAAGTAACTGATCTATGAGTATAATGATGAGAACCTGAGAGTACAGTCAATTGAACAAACAAATCGTATCTCCATTATTCTATCCGTCAAGCTTTAATGCTCATCAGTAATACTCCTAAAATTCAGGGATTGACATATACACCCTTTGACAGTCTTTTGACATAGCAAGCCGTGTTACAGTTTACGGTACCCATATTGAAATGTAGCAAAGGTACACTTTATGAAGTGTAGCGATAACATAGCACGGCAGGTTCAAACTTGAATAAAGCATTTTATTGCAACTCTCAAGGAATCTATTGGAAGTACATATGTAATGTTGACATATGTATTGTTCTCATGTTTTATTTTGATCTTGTACAGCACTTTGAGTTGGTTTTTCATTGTAAGGCACTTTTTATAAATCTAATTTATTACTATTATTTTCTTTAAGAATATTTGTAACACTCTGTAAGTCTGTCTGGGAATAATTTGTGAAGAACAGAAATTCCATACAACTACATACTTTAAGAATCTTTTGGCAATCATGGGAATGTCAAAAGTATATTAAGTTTTAGTATTTCTATTTAGTTCTACTTAACCCACTAACTACTTAACTAGGTTGAATTTTAATTCTGAACCAAACTTGCTCTTAGTTTTTATGAAACAGCTTGGATTATCATTAATTTGATTTTTTTAAATTTATTTATAAATGTGAGATTCATTTATGCTAATTAAAGTGATGATTGCAGCTAATGGACTGAATGAGGATTCCACAGTCATTGTTTCTAAACACCCGATCAATTCTCAAATATGTCAGGCCCATTGTTAAGACAGGGAAGCCAAACTTGGCACCCAATGTAAGAGTCTCTTGAAGTATGCTGCTTGCATCAGATTGAGGCCCTTTAAGTAAACCTACTTTTGGCATTTCCTACTTTTATACTTTAAGCAGACTGACTGAATTCTGAACCTCACAACAAAAAAACAATTACAAAAATAAAAAAATTAAAAAAATAACTTTAAGCCAGGCTAAACCCACGGTTAAATCTAATCCAACCCGCTAATGTGATCCTTGTTTGCAATACATGGTGTGCAGAGGATGCCACAGGACTTTAACTTCTAACAAATTCAATAAAACTGTGAGGGTCACACAGTCTGTAAGTTCTATATAGCTCTGCTGCCACCAACTACAGACTCACTGAAAACATGAAACATTCATGTGAAGATCAACCAACAAGGATCACTTGTGATTTATTACAAAGTACTAAAAAAAAAAAAACTTTCTTCCTTCACATCTTTATCTAAAGAAAGAAGATGAGCTCATCCAGGGTGCTTTCCTTAAGTGGAACGGACATTACATATACTGTGTCTAAAAGCTATTAGCCTTGACAGAACGGTACATACTATATGGTAACTAGCCTGTGAAATGAATGTATTTGAATTAATAATGGAGTCTTATTTACAGCCAACCGACTTTGGAGTGTCAGTTCAGCTTATCATGTGTAGCCTGCATTCGGCTAACACAAAAGTAATGAGCACAAACGAGAGGCCGGGTAACACTTTTTGCGACCACTATTGATGAAGTGAAGAGGCTCGCAGGTTTAAAACCTAATCAGAAAAACGGCGGTTCGCATTTTCCTTTCTAGATCGGGACAAGAAACCGTTACATCCTTTAGGCCTGCAGTCTTTCAGAAGACACAGCAAGGTGGGTAATGGAGTAAAATTAGGACAGTTAATAGCTTTCTGAACATCAAGTCTGCTATTATTCAATGCTCTTAGACATGCTAATTAGGAATGCTAATCTGAAGACATGCTAATTAAGAAGGACATACATTGCTAGGCTGCAAAATACACCCACCCGTAAACAAGCTAATAACACAATTCCACCTCTCACACTTTAGCCTAGCTACCCACAGATACAGCCCTAATTCACATATAGCATAGGTATCCATGGATATAGTCCAAAGTCACATCTTCCATAGCTACCCACAGATACAGCCCTAAGTCACACCATAGCATAGGTATCCATGGATACAGCCCAAAGTCACATCATCCATAGCTACCCACAGATATAGCCCTAAGTCACACCATAGTATAGCTATCGATGGATATAGTCCTCATTCACACCATAGCACAGATACCCCTGAATACAGCCATAAGTCACATCATAGTATAGCTATTCATGGATATAGCCCTCATTCCATAGCACAGCTACCCATGGATACAGCTCTCACACCATGACATAGCATAACTATCCATGTATATAGCTCTCACTCACACCATAACATAGCTACCCATGGATACAGCCCTCATTCACTCCATATACTATATATCTCACAGTTACAGCCCAAATTTCAACCATCTGCCTAATTCACACCTAAGAATAACCATCAAAACCCTAACACCATAAGTTGCAATCCACACATAGCCTTTACCACACCTAAGCATAGTTACAGAGCTATATAGCCCCTTCCAAGACCTAAGTGTAGCTATCTATATATGTACTCCTCAGTTACACGTAAGAATAGCAACCCACAGATACTTATTTCACTCACACCTAAGCATACATACAGCCCCCATTTATACAACCCTCATTCAAAGCTAAGCTACCACAGACTTTTTCCTCATTCGTACAATCCTCAATTCTTTCCAAAACTTCCCCTCTGGACTGTCAACATTGAATACACAACGTGAATCCATTGTCAGAGTTACTATGATCTGGTTCAAAACTACTTTAGATCGATAGTTGCTCTAGAAACATTTAATTAGCATCCTCCAAACTGTATCCTGATAGTTCAACAATTTCAATCAGGTCTTAAACTCTTCTCCCTCTGGGGCAAAAGTTTTGGTTACATTTCAACCCCATTAAATGACCAAAGACATATATTGGTGACTGGAATGATGACACAAGTACTTGGCAATGAGAGCACGAGGTTGCGCGATACTACATGGATAGAGAGGAAGATACATATCGCAGGTGAGGTATCCGATCTCCTCTCTCCGTGACACAGGCTAAGTGCAGGACGTACGTGACGTGAATACCTGATAGCAGACTGACAAATGCAAACCAATGTATATAGGTCAAGCAGTATCATCAGCTGGGTAGACCGTAGTACTAGGTACTGGCACTCTCAGCACTCAACTGAATATGCTCACGGGTGAAGGAGGCATGGTGACGGTGTTTGTCCCCCCCCCCACAATCCCATCCCCACCATCCCAAGCATATAGCTAATGTTCTCATAAATTAACCCTTAAACTGTGGTTTGCACAGTGCCCCGGGTAACTGCAAATCATTTTGTCTACAAGATATTTAAAACATCTGGTTGGGATTTTGTTTTTCTATTTAAAGATACAAAAGGGTGTCCCGATTATCCATTCAGACTAACTAGAACAATGTTCTATATTATAGAATGTGATGAATTATTGCCTTGCATCCAAACAGGTGGTTCTAGCTGATTAATTAGCTATACCAGTGAGAGATTATAACAATCTAGGCCACACTGTCATATGCAATGAAGACACTAGTATATGCTATGAAAAAAACGTGTTTGTTCAACTGCATCGTGGGCAGCTTTACATGAACAACACAATGCCCTCTTTTTAAGATTAAATTATGAATATTAAAAAGTGTTTTCGACAAGGAAGGGGGAGGGGAGCTGAGGCTGAGATGAGGTAAGGCTAGAAGGGGTGGGGTGGTAGGTCCTCCCATGGATGAATTACGTGACACAAGGTAGCGAAGGAATTGAATAAAAGCAGAGTACACTTGTATCTCACCTGTCTTCATCATCGAAGTAGCCTCCCGGTTCTATCTTTCTCGGTCCACGGGCCTTCTGGACCCAACATCCACAGGCAGCGATGAGTCCGAAGGACGTTGCAAGGGCGCTGGCCAGTAGACCAATAGCGATGAAGTACTGACTACGGTCTGGTGCGGTAAAAATGAGCGGTGCAACATCTGACAGAGGAAAGACGCAGAGGTAACATAAAATTGCCAGAATTGATAACTGCAGTATTCCACATAACCAGTGCTGCAGCTTGCATTGGGTTAAAGGGATTATACATAAAGTGAAGCACAATGAAGTATCCCCTTCATGATATTAAAAATCAGTGAGGACTTTGTTGGGCAGTTTAGGGTGCACCGGACAACTATATGAGACTTTTTGGCCATGGTTTTTGTGTCATCACACAGTTTTATTCAAACGTACATGCAACATGCAGTTTTTATTGCTTTTCTAACTATCTCTACAATGGAGGCAGTTAACAGGCTCTCTTCATTCTACATCACAAAATTGTTTGCTCTCTTACAGTTTTTTATTTGTTGATAATTTCAGTCAGTTTTTTGTTGTTCATTTACTTCTTACATATAGCTGAATTTCTCTCGAGAACTCTTTCCTGCCACTGTCTGGGTTGTGCTGCATCAAATCGGGTGAAATCCTCGTTTACCAAATATACAATGTTCTGTGGCTTCTGACTGGCGCCCCCATAGCAGAAATAGCTAGATTAGGATCGCCACCAAGGCCTGGACAAACTCAGCCACTGAAGCGCACAGCTTTAAACTGGTTCAAATCATGTTCTAGCTAAATATTTCTCTTCTTTTAAATGTCAAATTCTCCAAATGTCAATATAAATGAATTACTTAATGTCTTTTCTCTTTTTCTTGGACAAAACTTTCTTTTCAGTATATTCCCCATTTTTCTCTCTCACTTTTACCCTTTTTCGTTTTCCTCTGATGATTAAAAAAACAGTGACGTATGTTAAGTTTCACACATTATTAAACAAGATTTGTTACATTGTCTGTTGAAGTCTATTCTCTGAGCCGTCTGTAGCTGGGCTAGGTAGATCATACGAACCTTGACAGTGCACCCCGGTATATTCCTCTGTACACTGGCAGTGGTAGCCGGCTACGAGGTCCATGCAGGTCGCTTCGTTTTCGCACGGGCTTGATTCACACTCGTTGATATTAGACGCACAGTCAGCCCCTGGTAGAGGAAGAAGAACAAGAAGAGGAAAATAAGAACAAAAGCTGTGTCACTTTCAACTTTTGGAGTGGTTACAGGGAATATTTGTTTATAAATGTTCCAGTCAAAAAAGGGCCGAAATTTCTGATACTAACTTCAAATGTATAGTGAGATTCAACAACCTTTCCAAAGTAGTGAAAATAATTAGACTACACTTTACACAGATTACACAATTTCTACTGAGGTAGACCAATTCACTGCTTATTCCCCATTTTTGTGAAAATCTAATGAAACAAAAAGAGCAAAACGAAACAATTTGATTCGCCATAGAGCTTGACCAGAAACTAAGAACTCAATCAGCCAGAATGTCGACCTCTATTTTGCAAAGATTATGCTACACGTGGACTGTTTAGAAACGCACAGACGTTCCAGTTACTGATGTTTCCAATAGGGAGATGTTTGTATAGAAAGATCTGCAGATTGAACTGGGATCACCTACTTCAAAGGAATTATCCAAAGCTTACAGAATAGCTTGGACTAATGACGACTATAATCTAGGACGACATCGGTCACTATCTTCAAACTGGTGTTGTGATTTGAAACCTTGATGGCAAAGTACATATTGATGATGCATTTAATAATGAATCCATGCCCCCAGGGAGTCCTCTATGTGTTATCACAGCTCTATTCTGCACATCTTAGTCGCAGCCTAATCAATGGAGCAATTTTATGAATCTGGGCAGTTTCCACACCTTTCACCGAAACGACATTCTCTTTCGAAAGGTGTGAACGCTTCTGCCGTGACAAGACAAACAACATTGCTTTCATGCCCTTTACGAATCAACGTCAAAAACAACACAGGAATGAGCTCTTCGAAATAAGTAAGAAAGCACATCTCACACGTCGGTGGCTTACACAATCGCATTAAAATTAAAATTGGTCCCCTTTATCTGTTGAGGGGGAATTGGAATTTGATTTCACAAGATGCTATATATATATATACGTTTTTATACTACAGTGTGAGTGAGAGGCCTTACAAGCTTTTAAGGAAAATTTCTCCATCTCTCTACGATCAATACCATGTTCCATATCATACAGAGTATTGATCAGTCACCAAACTTTTTGCCAGTTTGATTAAATTAACTTTAATGTAGAAAATGCTGCCATTCCTGCTGACAATGGAAGCCGTGAGCATATTTCATGTGCAAAAATTTCTTTCTGCAGCTCTGTGACTTGAAAGGATTTAGCGAAAAAGTATGCACGGGCTGCAGACTCCACATGAATAATTTCCATCTTGATTTTCATGTCACGCTGTGTCATGACCACCGTATGGCTAGCTAATGGCATTTCAAGGCCCCTTATACTGTAATAAACTGCACATATGATGGTACTTTCGAGGATTCAGTGCAATAAAATAAATTTTAAAAAAATTGGCAAGGCTAGTCAAACTGCCAAAGAAAATTAGTTTTTGGAATAAAGAGGACTTTGGAAGGACACATACAGTACCGCCCAGATTAAATCGGCCGTGGCATCGTGTATCGTGATGCCCTTTTCGTTTTCTATCGTGTTCTATCGTGAAACCTGACTACTGTAAAGTTTCTGTACACGCTACAACTATATAACGATATACCACGATCACACGCTATATCGTGATACCAAGCCTTCACGATAGCAAACATGACTGCTACATTCACGCTAACACGTTATATCGTGAGATCGTGATTTCAAGCCGAGTGCGTCACAATTCGTAACTTCGTTTGGGCTTTGGATTTTTATTATTCACGCTATTTCGTTAAGTCGTAATATCGTGTATCAGGAAGTTCCTACTCTACTGTGCGAAAATCGATCTTTA